>MU005574.1:88617-129780 GCA_010405425.1 Lentithecium fluviatile CBS 122367 | reverse complement strand
TAAAATAAAAAGATTTACTTAACTAAAGTTTTAGTAAAAAAAATAGACTTTATATTATTAACTATTTCTCGTTATATAGTATTACTAAGCTCTTTCTAATATAATATCTAGAAATAACTAAACGTTTTCTTTATAATAATATATTTCTTACCTCTATAGCTATTCTAGTTAAATAGTTATAAGCTTTTAAAAAAGCGTAAAAAAAAGAACCCTTTTTTTTTATGTTACCCCTCTGTATTATAAACTACTTACTTATCTATACTACTTAGTTATTCTCTATATTATATTCTTAAAGTTAAGTAATTTAGTATATTAACTATTTTCTTTTAAATAGATATAAAAGAGCTTAAACTATTTTTTTTAATAAAATCGCTTCGCTTTCTAATTGCACGTTTATAATTAATTAGTAGAATATTATTCTACTATAACCTACTTGCATCTATAATTCCTAAGAGTCTAGCTCTAATTCTATTCTATTTCTTTAAATCTAAGTAAGGATTACTAGAGCTAATAAGGCTTCTTACATCTAGCGCTTTCTAGATATATAATTAAAATATTGCTAGGGCGTTTATAAGACTAAATAGTATAGTAAGATATTTAAAATAGCTATAGCGCGTTTTAAAAGCTATCTTCTATTTATCTCTCTTTTTAATATAGAGCCTATAATAGGCGTTGTAAAGATTAAGCTTTATACCTTTAAGTAGAAGAGGTAATCTAGCATCTTACTTACTAGGAGTATTAGATAATACTTCTTAATTGTAGATTAATTTAGCCTCTAGAAATTAATATTTAGTTTTAATTAAAGTATAGAAGCCCTAGCTAGAAACTTACTAGGCTAAGTCTACTCCTTCTCTAGAGAAGAGTTAAGGTACTTCTATAGAATCCCCCTGCAAGATGCAGCGATCGCAGTAATTAGTCGCGAATCGCAGCCTGTAACCGAGTGCCCGGGCCACAATGACATCACTTAGTGTACCTGCAGCCGCCAAACAACAATCCTTTAGAAACCTGGAATAACGTCCACCCCTTAAAATCAACTATTAACTCTATCTCCTCGTGCTCCGTGCATCTCCCCGCTTTCTTCGCGTGTGCTATCTCTCCAGCTTTGATCGCGCTTCCTACAGTCTTTACGGCTTCTCGCTGTTCACCCTACCGTGCCCGCAATGCACACGAGAATCCCCCGGCGCGTGCTCCTCCTCGGCGCAGCGCTCCAGGTCGCCAATGCCGTCGCCCTACCCGAACCCACGGCGGTCCCAGCAAAGATCGAGGCTCGCGCACCGAGAACCACACCCGCGGCGATATACTTTGAGGGCGACCGCAGCTTCGTCTACGACAAGCGGAATGTGCTCTCGGACATTGTCAGCGGCGTCGACAGCGTTGCGAAGTCATGGGGCAGCGTGCTGGGCACCGACCTCCCGAGCTACTTCACCGAAGGCATTCCGAATTGGTTCCAGGATTTCCCTACGGGCAGTGATGTGATGAAAAGCCTCGGCATCGGCGACGATGACCTCGCAGCCAAGCCGACAGAGGTGCTCAATATCCCCCCTTACGCCAACTGGACCGACCAGGGCTGGAACGTGCGATTCCACGGCAACGTCTACAAGGTTCCGGATATTTCGCAGGAGAAGATAGACGATCTTGCAAACGTCTTCTTGATCGATGTCAAGCTTGAGGACCTGCCGGCGGACCAGCAAGCAAACGCCAGAAACCTCACCAAGTCCATCTTCATTGTGCAGCAGTCCGACCAGAATGTGTCGTTCCACCTCGAGCCGGCGCCGATGCAAGGCTCCTCGGGCGAACCCGGCGGCGGCAACGCAATCACCCCAGATGGTGGCGATCAGAATATCACTTTCCCATACGAGACAACGGCTCAAGGAGACTTTGATGCATTCGTGCCTATCAAGAATGTGTCCGGAAGCGGCCTACTCGCAGGAAACGAGACGAACAACGTCCAGCGCTTGAACGTCTACACCAACGGAACCCTAACCGGCAACGCAACCGCATTCCTAGTCCCGCCAACCGGCATCACCTTCATCTCCGACATCGACGACATCCTCCGCGTAACCAAGATCTACAACCCCAAAGAAGGCCTCCTCAACTCCTTCGCCCGCAACTTCACCCCCTGGATGAACATGCCCGGTATTTACGCAAACTGGTCCCGCACCATGCCCAACAACACTCACTTCCACTATCTGACGACGACGCCCGAACAAGCCACCCGAAACTACATGGATTTCATCTACAAGATGTATCCCGGCGGCTCCTTCGACACGCGTCCACTCAACTTCTCCGACGTGCCAAACACCCTGTCCATCCGGAACTACCTCCTCACCAAAGTCTTTGAGACCTTCCCCCAGCGCAAATTCGTACTTGTGGCCGACACGTCCAACTCGGACGTCATGAAGGACTATCCGCAGCTGGCGCATGATCATCCGGATCAGGTGCAGTGCATTTTGCTGCGCAATACGTCGGCTACCGACTCGGAGGACTGGTTTCCGTATAACACGAAGGGTTTCGAGGGGTTGAATAGCAATATTTATATGTTCTTTCATGTGCCGGATGATCTTACGGGGCTGGATATTGCGAACGGGCAGTGTGTGAATACTACTATTCCGCAGAATGTTACATTTGGGACGCAGGCGGAGTTGCTGGGGATCCACGGGGCCGGGGGTAAGCTAGCTGCTAGTTCGACGTTGGGGTTTGGGGTGGCGCTTCTTGCTGCTATCTTCTTGGCTCTGTAAGGAAGGTGACATTGGAGGTGGTCCGAGGGAGGCGTCGGACTGAAAGGTCGTTGGTCAATCGATCGACCTACGACTTGATGAGGTTTGATGAGGGCATGACCTATGCTTTTTAAGAGATGAGTGTATTGTATGTGCGTCTGTTCTTGTGTATACTTGCGATTCGGCATTAGCGTTTGTTTATTGAAGGGTCTTTTGCATAGCTACTTCATCCTTTAGAGGTGATGATATTTGTTTATTGGAAACTCCTTTAGTACTTCTGTGAAGGGGTTTTGGGTTGTGGGCAGATGGGAGTGAGTGGTTTTGATGGGTTTGAAGGGTTCGAAGTTGGGGTTGGTGGAGATGGGTAAGGCGGGTTGGGGGTAGGAGAGTAGGAGTAGGGGGTATTTTAGATGGGGAGTTGGGTATCTAACCATGTGAACGGTTTATGTAAATAGACCTCCTGTCCTTCCATTTCGTCCTCTCCACGCTCGAAGATGTACAATTTGATGGGGTTTGATAAGGGCGATCGCGTCATGTGCAGCTACTGCCATAGTAGTGAAAGAAAGGGCAGCTTCCTTTGATGTTGCGGTCTTTGAAGATTCTTGGGGTCTTTGAGAGGGATCAATCTTGACTGTATGTTGTGGGTGGATTGTGATGCGGGATGGGGAGGTGAAGGTGTTGGTTTGGTTTACTGGTAGGAAGGCCAGGGTATGACTGGGGCTTCTTGGGAAATGGATAGGTGTGAGATGCTTGTTGTTTATTGGGTCTTGGGGTTTAATTTTTGGGTCGTCTTTGGGATGGGGTTGGTGTGCGAGACCCCTTTCTGTGTGGATGGATTAGATGGTGCTGCGGTTGTGGTGGTGAGGGAAAGGGGGGACGGGCGTGAGGGTGGAGTATGCGTGAAGGGAAGTTGGGGGGTTGGAGGGCTAGAGGGCTGGAGGGCAGGTTTGGTGTTGCAATACGGAGGAGACTAGAGATGGGCCTCTCAAGTTCAGGTATGTTGAGGTGGAGTGGGGGAAAGGGGTTTAGGGCGCTCAAATGAATTTGTTCCGTCATTCGTTGATCAGACATCTCCTTACAAAGCCGCTTTGAAGATGATCGCTTTTCAAAGATTTGGGTTCGCCTTCTAGAGGCATCCAGGAGGGATACCTTTTCTTGTTCTCTTCGGGTTTGGTTCCGCTCGCTAAGGAGGCGGTGTCTACTGGGCTATTAATGGCTCTTTTGTATTCCGAGCGATGATGCGGCGTCAGATTTGCCAGTACTGTACACGTGAAAGCGATTAATTCTGTAACTCAACTGCGGAACAGTTGATGAGGTCCTATCGTCGATCCTGATGTAAAGGCTATGCTAGATTTGTTCTAAAAATAAAGGACTTATCTTTAGTTACAAGCATAAGTCTAGACAGTATAACATACGTGGAAAGCTTGCATGCATGTATTCTCTAGACTTAGTTGTGCGAGATTTAAATCCATCCACGTGCATAGCCATTTCATTATGTCGTCCAGCGTTTGATTTGTGGCGTCGCGGTCAAAACTTCTGCTGTTTTGTAGTCAAAGTTCAGCCGCTTCAAAGTCGTCCTGTTTTTCTTGGGTGGGGGGTAACGTGGGGGACGAGCATGTCGTCTTTTAGCGGTGGCGAAAGTCGCTGCCCTCAGCTGCTGCCTTCCCCAATCAGTCGAAAGCGCGCTACACCACCTAATGCACCACACGATCAGGCAACAAGGCAAATATCGGTCACTTCCAGCCACTCTTCAGCCTTGCACTCATTTTGCCTACCTGCTGCATACTAGAGGGACAGTCGACGTTGCGTTTGTGAGGTGGCGCTCACCGGATGGCTGTGTGGCTTGCAAGGCTGCGGAGGGCGGAGGGATATAAGGATAGGGCAAGCGAGCATGAGGATGCCTTAGGTTACATAGTGCTAGCCAGCGTCAACAGGCGGTTTTTAGAAAAACTCCCTGATAATTATTAGCGGGTGAGTTGTGTCACTACCGTCCATTTCCGCCTAGACGAGGGCTGCCAGCTGATCCAGTATAGACTGTCGTAGTGATATCATGGAGGCCCCTTTACTTCGAGTCAATAGTGTCGCCCCAGAATCTGAGTCCGATGACGAGATCGTGATCCCAGAGTTTAGGCCCGAAACTGCGAGGAAAGACAAAGACTACAGAAACCTGGGAGTTCTCCTACGAAAATATCGGTATCCGCATCACGATAAGAACCATGGATTCTTCTGGTCTTACGAGCTGCTCAAACGCATTCTCAGCAAAGAACGCATCTTTGAAGAACTGGTTGAATATCAACAGAAGCATAAGATTCGAGGCCAAAATATACAGTTGCTTACCAACAGCATCATGCTCTCTGGCGGTGTCAGCAACGGTCACTTGAACGGCGCGGCGCATACCCGTTACTTGAAGATCTTCGCTATATTGATCCTCCTCAACAAAGGATTCCATATAGGCGACTTTATCGATGCAAGGGTTTGCGACGACGATATCCCGCTCGTAGACTGCACCACCAGCGACTCATGGGACAGCATGCTGTCTCGCAAGCAGTCGCCTCACCAACCGCTGGATTGTCTCAGTGATTGGGACATCGATAAGCGAGAAATGTTCGTTAAATGGCAGCACATCCTGGATGTTGTTTATCTCGGCCTGGATCAGGATGGGACAATTCAGCACCTGGACCTCGGGCCAAAGGTAGTTTTCCCCTGGGTGAAGTATAGGGGTGGGCAGGAGGGTGGATATGGGTGCGTATATCGCGCTGTAGCTCCTCCTGACTGTCATCAATTTAAGGATGTCCTTAGCGCAGTAAGTGCAATCATCCCAATCGACCTGCGGGCATTTGGATCTGATTTGAAGTCTAGATCGTCTTCAACAACTGCTTCGCAGTCAAGGAACTCCGGCATAAAGACGAAGAAAGAATGAAAGAGGAAGAAGTACACTTCTGGCAAGAAGTTAACATGCTGAAACGCTTCAGCGGTCTCTTCCACGAGCATCTTGTCACGCTGTTGATGACATGGCGCATTCAGGACAGGCACTACTTTCTTTTTCCCTGGGCACCGTGCGATCTCGAAGCGTATTGGGACAAGGAGGGGAACTGGTCCCTAGATCAACGAACGGGATGTGTAGAGCGGAAAACCATGTGCTGGATCTCCAAGCAGATACTCGGAATCACAGAAGCCTTGCATCGCATACATAACCCGACGCACCTCAACCTGGTCGAAGCAAAGTTCGGACGCCACGGCGACCTGAAACCGGAAAACATACTGTGGTACGAGTCACCCAATGATCCAAAGGGCATCCTTGTCATCGCGGATTTCGGACTCGGCTCCTTCAACTCTGCAAAGAGTCGGTCTAACATCCCAGGCGAAGCTATTCCAGTGACGCCCAACTATAGGCCTCCGGAGTGTGACATGGAAGGTGGAAAAATCTCCAGGTCCTTCGATATATGGACGTTTGGGTGCCTACTGCTTGAGTTGACGTGTTGGGCGTTTGGCGGGAAAGAGCTTCGCGGAGAGTTCGAAGACGAGAGGACGACGTTGTATATCACAGGCTCTCAGACCGATATCTTCTTTGATGTCAAGAAGTTGGAAGGGCGTGCAGGATATGTCGTCAAGAGGAAGCAGGAGGTTACAGAGGTGAGCCCATATCCTCTTGCTTGCGACGCATTGCGCGTAATTGATGCTGACCTGATTGCAGTGGATCACTAAACTCCACAACCATCCTTCCTGCACGCAGTACTTCCACGATCTCTTGGACCTCATTGAAAACAAGATGCTCTTAGTTCTCACGCCTGCACAGGAAAGGATAGAGTGTTCTGCCTTGGTAGAGAAGATCAGGACCATGCATGGCGAGGTTATGCAGGCCAACTCCACCTACTCGCAAGCGCCGTGTCCGCAGAAGCGGACATTGAAAACTGATGTCGCTTTCATAGCTCAGTTGAACAAGACGGCGACAGGGAATATCGAGAGGCGTGGTGGAGAGGGTTTGGAAGTACACAGGGGAGAAGTGCGGCAATCAAAGGATCCGGATGAGTTGAGGGCTCTGGGACCGTAAGAGGCAGTGGATTGGATTTTTTAATTTTCATTTGTTAGTTCCTTCTATGGTCCTTTGTATCATGTCTTCTATGATCTAATGTACTGAGCAACCAACTACACCGACAACTTGCTCTCATCCCACACGCACCATGCCTTAGCTACTATGCTCATTCCCAGTCTATCATCATCTCCGTCACCAAATTGTTAAGATTCGTCATAATGTTCAAAGTTGACCGATAGTTTCATATCATCGAATTCGCTCTGGGAGAAACATCAGCCGATTGTGTTCATACTCAGCCACCGTTCAAATGTGCCCGCCCAACCTCTACCTCAGTACATACCTGCGTGAGCCCACGTGGCAGTCTACAATGGAAAACACTGCGCTTCCACTTTAATGAGTCAGTAAACTATTGGAATGATAGGAAACAAGTGCTGCTTTATTGGCTTACCTTGACGCTGGCCTTGCCGTTGAATACTCTTCCGAGGAACGCCTCGAGGTTTGCGCGCTCGACGTAGCGGGCGTTAACGATGGCGATTTTCGCCATGATTGAGGAGTGCGGAGTTGGATAGTAATGGATTGTTGCCTGAGGGCTTTCACCTCAAGGTGGATGGAATTTTATAGTCCTGGAGGAGAGGCAAGAAATGTAGCGTGTCGCGAGACGCCACGAGTCTCCCGGTCTGCGTCCCACACGAAGAGGCTGTGCGCCCTGGGAGTACTGCACATCGTCATATTAGTTACATCGTGCAACGAATCGAAGAAGCAAAGCAAAGCTGTCCATTCCAAATTAATGTCGCCCTAGTTTTGCAGGCTGCGACGCCTGCCTAGGTTGTGCGTGTGACCGGTGTCCAGACGAGACGAGACAAAACCGGTGAGATGCCAATGCCCAGGGTGGTGCGGCCGCTCGGCTACACAGCCCCTTGCGCCACCTCGAGGCGCTTGCTCAAATTTACGTCCCAAGCCTCGTCAGTCCTTTCTTCAAATCTGCAAGTTTACATTTTACCTAAAAAGGGCGACGCATTTTAACGCACATACATCGAACGCAGTGCACAGTTGTTTTTCGTCGCATTTTGAGCCGCCATGGATTGGGCAAGGAATAATGTGGGCCTGAGCGACAGCGATCTTCGCGATGTGTTTCGATACGAACCAAAACGAACAACTGTAATAAAGATGGTTGAAAGTAGAGGGGTGAGTCTGAATACACTGGTCTTCGAAACGTGTCCATACTAATCTCGCTATCAGTACCAAGCCCAAATATGGACCCTCGAAAGCCACGACGAGTGGATGGATTGGATAGAGAAAGAAATCCAGTCGATGCACAGCTGCGAGCGCGGATTCGTTCTGGTGTAAGTACAACTGCAGTATCTCAGGACCAGAACAATCCTAACAGTGAACTAGTCTTGCGAAACGGACAGGAGAGCATACCATGGAAGTATCTGGAAGTGTATCCATAGATTCATGGCTCAACAGCGCAGAGTCGCAGACGCCTCGGTTACACAAGAATCAGCGAGCATATACTTTCTCAGCTTTTGATGAAAAGAAGGAAATAGAGGAGGGTGGTGGTCGAGATGTCCGGACTCTGCCCTTTTCTTTGGAGACCTTCAAGGTCTTATCGAGCAACTTCTGCACCCATGGGACGATAGCGCGCGTCGTAAGCCGGGCTGATATCCCCATCTTCTCGGCAGAGAGCGTTGTAATGTCGGAGCCCGCATATGGTGAGCAATTTCTAACCACTGAAGTTCATTTTGCTGACATTTCCCCTCCTATAGTCTACAACTGTCGGACAAGCCATGCGTGGCCGAAAGACCTTGCGCTCTCATCGACATATCTCCCAGGCAGCGGAGTCAACTTTTCCATCCTTTACGGCTGCCCTTTCTCAATCGAGGTGAGCATCATTAGACGCCTTCAAAACGTCACTAGCGAGGCAGCGCATCCTCTCCTCTTTCCTGGAATCTTTACCGAACTCGAGCTCAGGAGGCATAAAAAGTTGGTGGAGAAGATGGTCAACCAAGTAGAAGCGAAGATCTACGCTCTCGACTTCGAATACGCGAACCTCGGAAAGTCCAAAGAAGAAGTGGACGAGCGCAACGAGGCAAAGCGTTCTATCTGGCTTGACTTGTCCTATCTCCGGAATAGCCTCATCAGCTGGAACACACAGATCGGTAGGATGTGTGAGCACGCAGACGAGCTCAAGAAGGAAGTCTTCTGCATAGACGAGGCGGGATCATCTGGTCCGAGTGTCGATGACTGCGTGGCCGGCGCATCAGAAGACCAAATCGACCAAAAGGCATGGGCCAGGGCCACGCCCGAATCGCACACCCTCGATATGCAGAAAGTAGGCGATAAGATCAAGTCGCGGCTGGTTGCCATACGAGACGAATACGACGAAAAGATCCGAGACTGCACGATGCGTGTCGACGGCATGGCCATGGCAACGCAGTGGTCGCACGGCGAAACCAATGTCGAGATAGCGCTGGCCACGAACCAGGACTCCAAGGTCATGCGGTCCATCGCGCTGGTGACCATGGTGTTTCTCCCTGGCACGTTCTTCGCTACTGTCTTCTCCATGACGTTTTTTGATTGGTTTACCGATGATGGGAAGGCGAGGGTCTCGCATTATTTGTGGGTTTACTTTTTGATTACGGTGGTGTTTACTTGCGTTACGGTGGGGTCGTGGTATTTTTTTGTAGTGCATCGGAGGAAACGGGGGAGTGGGGAGGAGGGGTTTGAGGTTTAACGGGTGTACGGATGGGTATGGAACAGTCTGAATTCTTCGGCTGGAAGATCGATATCACCATGCGTGGAGTACTACCTTGTAGTGAATGACGTATAGAATCGTCTTTGGGGCATCGCGGTTTGAATACCAATACCTCAAGAGTGCAATAAAACCCATGAAAATGGTCCAAGGACATCTAACAGCTCAACGTATATACAAGAGGGTATCCCAACTCTGACACAAAACCTACCCAAAGACGCCATCCACGACTCCAAGATGCGATAATATGCTAGTGGGTATCGTTAATGGCAACGCAACAACATGCTTTGAAAATTCCGAGCGCCCAATTAACTGTACCCTGGTACAAAATGGTGCCAACACTCATTTTCCTCGGCTCCTCGTAGCACGAAGGCGCCCTCGAAACGTTCCTACTAAACAACAAGGGCGTTCTTTCAGACTCTGCCGCCGTACTCGCTCTGGTTCTGGCTGGGGTGTAAACCACCGAGGCTAGCGACGGGCGGCGATCGTCTTGCTCCTGGGTACTTGAGCGATGTATGCTTGTAGCATTGACCACATTGATCGGATCTTCTGGCTGTCCAGGTTCCGGGAGGGAATATTTAACGACAACCACCGATAAATCGGTCGGGGTTTGCTGTATTTCCCTGACGCTATGGGTACAGTATGTCGGGTTTTCGTCGCAGTTCTTCCCGATTCTTTCGAGTTGTTCGACGATCTCGTCACAGCTGGCCCTTGACTTTGGCATCATCTTCAGCATGCTTCCTTGGATGCAGTCTAGCAGGTCGAGCAGGAAGTCCTTGCAGTCTGGGTGCGCCTTTAAAGCCTTGAAGTTCTGCATGCCACATGTTAGCTGCTCTGTGCATCAAGGCAGAGCTCAGCTTCTCACCTGTGCGACCGACTTCTTCGACTTTGCAATGCGACCTTTCTCCTCGGAGTTGAAGAAATTATCTTCTGCGACCATAGACCTGGAGTCTTTCACTCGACGCGCGGAGAACTCGTCAACGCCGTCCCATCCTAGAAGATACCAGGTGACGAATTCCAAAAGAACGCATCCGAAGCTCCAAATGTCGTACGCCGGTGAAACGAGCCCCTGTTTGGGTGCATTGGGTGCAATGTCGTATTCGGGGGCCCTGTACGTCGGCGTGACACCGCCGATGGAACTAAAGCTGATGATGTTGACCGAGTGCGTTCTGTGAAAGTCCGCGAAGCCGAAATCCGATATCTTCAATACACCCATTGGGCTTTGACCGGATTGACTCGCGGATTCCCTGAACCACAGGATGTTTTCGGGCTTGAGGTCGCCATGTCTGCCGTGTTCTTTATCCCGAATGGCTTTAGGTAGACCCGAACTGGTAGCGTCGTCCACCGGCGCCCTGTGGATGCTTTTCACAGCACATGCTAGCCCATGGAGCTGTCCCACTAGCCATCTGCCCAACTCAGGATCGCGTGGCAGATCTTCTAGACTCGGATGATGCTTCCTCCAGAAATCCTGTAGATTCCCGTCTGCGCAAGGGAGGATGAGGTGGAACTGGTCCTTGTAGGAGTAGGTAGCCAATAGCCGGATCAAGTGATCATGGTCCTTGTCCACGAATCGTTTCAACGCGAGGGCTTCCCGATTCACCTCTTTTCCTTTCAATTTTGCAAGCTCTTCACTTAGACGTAGTGTCTTGACCGCAAAGTATGGGTTTGTATCCTTCAGGGCCTGTGCATGAGCTCTTAATGACTGGTCATTTTGCCGGATTACATGGATGACTCACCAGTCTTTTGTTAAAATTGTGGTGTGCACGATGAATCTTCAATTTTCGCACAGTTGACGTCCCTCCGGAGAAATCCACCGAGTGGCCTGAGCTGTTGTCGCTGAGAGTTTCCTCAATGAATGGGAGTACGGCTTGAGGCTCAAGAACATAGTGGAGAACTTTTTTCCCCGGCTTGTAGCTCAGTTTGAAGTAGGGTGCGGTCATCTGCCATTGGTACTTGTCGAAAGTTTCTCGTTGGTCTATCTCCCACTCTTCAAAGAACCGTATTAGAATTTGAGCCTTTCCTTCTCGTTTCCTCCGATACACGGGCATTCCGGGACTGTTGTCGATCTGGAAAGGTAGATCGTCGTCGTAGATCCCTTCCTTCAATACGTCTACGATTGCATCGGCCCTTCTCATCATGACGAGGATAGCGAAGATTTTTCTCCTCGTTGTGTAGTCTTTTGGTTTGATATCCGGTGTAATCTTCAGTACTTGTTCCGCGATAGCGCGAAGGCGATAGGATTGTTCGAGCCCCTCCCTTCGAAGTTCGTCTCGAATGCTCCGTGGCGTGATGAGTGTACCGAGGCCGTCCAGGGGTAGGAATAGATTCCCCTTGTCTAGTGACTTGACTCGGGCTTCGCTAATCTTATGTTGTAGAGTGTTATGACGGCTCTTAGTAGAGGCTTTACGTGTAGTTTCCCGTGAGAGTGACGCATCATGGCGATCATAGAGAGATGAATCACTGATATTTCTCTTGATACTCTCGGCATCGCTAGGGCTGAACTGTGACCCAGCTTGATCGTAGAAGTCATTCGGCGCCCACTTCGCACCGTCTCTTTCTTGCGCATTATCTAACAGTTGTTGACCATCGCCATTGTCTATGATCAGGCTGCTGACAGCGGTGCTTGAAATTTGCCTATGCGATGCATGGAGTAATTTGGAGTCGATTCCGTTGGGGTGCCATTCGTTGGGGCCAGGCGACACGGTCCTCAACACTCTCACATCTGGAGGCTCAATCTCATAGTCGGAGGCGTGCTGCGCCAGTCAGTCTCAGGAGCACCGGAAAAATGAACTTGACCTACCAGGACCGAGTTTGATGCAGTCCCATTACCGGATTCGCTGCCTTGTTCACCCTGTGTGACTGTTTCGTCTCGCATGCTGCGTTGTCGGCTTTTCGGCGCTTCGGGTGTGGGACGATCGGTTCGCCTTGTGACTCCGACCTATTTTAACTCATGTCTCGAGTCAAAGATATGCGGAGAAAGTCGCGGGTTGGAAATATAGGCAGTAAGGCTGCGAAAAGTCGGATGCTCTGGGCGGACGAGCCAGTCCAGTATATCATACCCTCGTCTATGTGTACCCATGGCCGCAGAGCCTCGATCATGTAACACCACAGAGCACTTCCGCATTGGTCGAAGATGGTGTGTGGGAGGCGTATTGTGGCGGGGGCGATGAACGAACCGCCGTTTTCAGCTTGAGCGTCCCCGGCGCCTTGCGTTGTTGCAGCCTCGCAACATGCTGTACTCAAGTGAATCGAAATTCAGTACACAACTGATGCGAACAACCATTCTTTATCTCTTTAATGACGCATGTCTCGATACCGATAAACACTCTCAAGGTCAAATTGCTCACAGCGCGATTGTTGCGGAGAAAGAGTTCCCGATGTCGATGAAAGAGACTCGAACGATTGCGCATGAACGCCAGACGGAAAGCAGCCGTAGGATCGAGGGGTCAAATGCGCATTTGGTGTGGTGCATGAGCCACGGTCACAAGGGGTTGTGACTGATTGCCTGCTGGATGTGCCGACCTAATTAGCTGGAGATGGAAAGACAGAAGGACGGGCTGCGCCGATCTGCCGTGCGACGACATATCGGAAATTGGCGACCACAGGCGGCTGCCCCATTGGTATATGTATTGCGCACTGCCTCGCCTATTCTGCAGGTAAGCACACCACAACTCGCCAGGCGGCATCCCGCAGCCTGTGGTTAGCGTGCATGGGGGGTCTAAGCCACCACCTAAATGCATTCCTCAGCCGCACGGTTGATGCCTCGTTGCCTGAGTTTGTTGTCAACCCACTTCCCATAAATCTGTCACATTCCCTCGCTGCTGATTGACGTAATTATTTTCTTCTCCAATACTGTTCAAAAAGCCATAGCATCGCGAATCAGATTGACGTCACCGACCCAGGAAGCACCGCGCCCACATTCAACACTACTGAAGTCGATACCTGTAATCCGCGATCTTTGAATCGCCAAATGAGCCATATTGCTCCAAGCACTCCCGAGGACGCTGAGGACGGGGACAAGACTGTACGGTGTCGCGTTCATACGAAATGCGCAACTCCGGCAGCCGTTTTGAAAGTCCTCGAAGTCATGGTCGGCAGAGACAACTATCGAATAGAGATGCGACATAACGTTTACAACATAACGATCACCACGGATGTTGACAAGGTTGGCGATCTCCCGGCTGCATTCAGCAACGACACTAATAAATCACGATTGCAGAGGATGATCTTGTCAAAATTGGCGCTATAGTCCTTTATCGCGTACGAAAGCTTTTGGAATTCCGTTCAGCATTTATGTATAATACCCACTTTGCATCGGGACCTTGGGAATAGGCATGTCGGTTGGAGAGATGTTGGATAACGGACTCCATTGGAACTATCTGCATTATCAAGACGTTGAGGATACACTAGGTGTGAAGAAGAGGCCGGGAGCCTCTTCTGCAATGCAATAAGAGACGGACCGCTTTCTGTAGATACGCTGTATCTCTTTGCCCCACCCGATCCGGTGCTTTGGAAGAGAAGGGAAAGGCTTCTCGAAGCCCGAGTTTGTTACGCAACGCATCATTGAGTTACCACCATAGTTTTTGCCGTTGGGGCCTTCGTTGGCAGCCTTACTTCAGATTTGGTTGTCCAAGACTTTGCTCTGGCAAGGAATGATTCTACCATGTCCCTTCAATCTGTAGCCTAGTCTGCCGCCTCATTCTCGTCCTTTCCAAACGCCACGTATGAGACACGTCAGTCCGTCACAACCAATCTTGGCTGCCTCATCGAAGCATGTGAGGCTATAGATGAGAACATAAGCGACGAAAAAGAAAATCGTACCCCTTTCTGCGGTTGAAATGATCTATCGCCACTGAAAGGTAACCTAACATGAGCGCTCTCTCGGCCCACAAACTGAACCGCACGCACCACTGTCGGGAGTCAAATCAGTGCGTTCGCCGCATGGATCACTATTGCCCCTGGGTGGGCGGCATTATTAGCGAAACTACGCACAAGTTCTTTACCCAGTTCCTTTTTTCCGGCATGTTATCAATGGTGTACGAAACGTGAGGGTGAAGTTGCGTATCAGCATAGTAAGTATGCCGTCTTCAGTTCATGGACCCGCCGTTGCCGCCTCCGCCAACCCCTAAAAAGTTCTTCGAGCAAGCTCAGCGAGTTTTCACGCTTTCAAGACCATTTGAGCCGGGAGACATATGCAACACGGTCGTCCGGAAAGAGTTCCAGCTTGCATAGGAGAGTATGATGAAAAGAGCGGTTGTTTGGCCCAGGTGACGCCTCTTTTTGCCACGATGATGCACTATCCTTAGGGAACTCGTAACTTCCCAGCTGTGAACAGTGACGATTTACAGACCGTCAAAAAAAAAAGGCTGCGGATGAGATAGGCTAAGTTTACAAGCTCTCTTACTCAACGTTCTGACATCCTCATTTGGCCATTTCGTGTCGATCAAGAATACTTACTGATTACCTAGACCTAAGGCTCTCCCTTGGCGGTTTCGTCTACGAAGAACTAGTGCAGACCTGGGAAGGAGATGGAAGACTACTGCATGGGAATAATCGTTTCCAATTAACGACTGCTAGCATCTCGCAACAGCGGAGAGCAAGATAGAAGAAGCGACATCGCTTAGTAAGCACTCGATTGCCCCTGGACTCAAGAAGTGGAATAGATCGAAAACACCTCAATATCTTCCTTCTAGCGAGCAAGCAAGGTACATTAAGCAAACGGATAGAACGGCGAAGCGCATAGCTATCCACTGTTGCACTCCGTTAACACCCTAGCATATACACATCTTACTCAACATACCCTCTACAGCGTTGGTGCCAACAGCGTGGCGGCACACGCAGCCTGGCAAGTGCCAAAAGCTGCGTTGCAAGCAACAATTGTGGCAGGAGCCGATGCTCCCAGCGTAGCTCCCCACGTAAAGCCCGCCGCGGAATAACACGCCGTTACAACGGCGGCGCAGCCTGCCTGGCATACCCCATAGGCGGCTGGTCCAGCTGAAACGGAGCCAGCCAGAACCAAGAGGCTGATGCTGGTAGCAGAGAAATAGAGTTGCATTGTAGGTGTGACCTGGTGAATTAGCTCTTGTAGCTAGGGGGAATGGAGTGCTAATAACCTATAATTAGTTCAACAAATTCGCGGCTTCTCGCGTCTCGTCTCGGTTTGTAGAAATTGGATGGAGAGAGAAGAGGAGGAATGCGGGATTTAAGGAAAGCGGGGTCCCTCATCACTTCGGTGGCATTAGGCATCAGCGCTCATCCTGTTACACAAAGATATTATTGGTAGAAGAAGATCACGTCACCTTATCGCCCAGCATGATTCGACCATCACCCTAGCTTGAATTCATAATAGGCACCCATGAACCAAACACCCATCCCCGCTTGACGAGACCTACATGTTCACTTACAGAGCTCTCAACCCACTAACCTTTTACTTTCTCTCAACCTCATCCTCGCCACTAACACCCCATCCTCCCACCCACCGCCTCTCCACACAGTCATCAACCCAGCCACCCCTCCAGCCCCCACTTGAACAAAACTCTCAATCCGCACAAGTCTCCCCATCGATTTCCTAAGCCCAACGTTCGGACAAAAGCACCCGTGAATTTAATAGACCCGGGAATTCCACCTTCAGCAAGATATCTGAAAGATGTAGTGGTCTCGACGGGAAGCAAAGGCATTGCGTGGACTAGAAGCAGATGAGGGGTATTTGTTGCACTTGGATATTCTTTTGTTAGTAAGGTAAGAGATTGAGGTGCGAATGAGCGAGGATGTGTAGATTGGTATAGAAGGGCAGAAGTGCGGGGAGGATGAAAAGACGCCGAGAAGAAACGAGAGAGAGAAAGGAGGGCAGGGTCAGAGGCAACGATGATACGGATATGAATTTTCCTCGCTAGTTTATATCTTTCGGGGTACACCCGGTGGAAGGCGCACAAGGGATTTCTCGATCTAGCGGCCAAGGATATTACAAGCGTGTGGTAGGGCTTCTCATCCCAACATCGGGTGTTCGACATCTTGCGTCGGTAATAGATACCGCAACGATGCTTGACTCCACCCATGCAAAGCGATTTGTCTGTTCTTCGTCACGATTCGTGGCATTTGGCTTGGGGGTATCTAACTAAGCGAATGGGGATATGCACATATATATTTACCTCCTCCTGCTGCACCTTGCGCAATATAACTCATTTTATATCTTCTTTCTCTTGTCTTTCATTTCTTGATCGGGGCCATGATACGTTGGAGGTAGCGTACTTGCTTAGGGAACCATGCCTTGGGTGACGTCTTTGTCAAAGCCGTGCGTAATGGGGACTAAGGTCGCAACCAGACCCAGATCGAATGCCTCCATGTTGTCGAGCTGCCTCTCCCGATCAAGTGCATCGAAAGTACGTGTTGCCATGCAGAGTCCTCCTCCTATCCCAAACGAACTCGCCGAAATGGTCCCAAAAAGCGGTCCCAAAAAGCAATCCTGAAGACCATGGCCGCTCACTTGACCTGCACCATCTGCCCGTTTCCGTTCACAGGCGCCGGAGCCCCGTTGTACACGGGCTGGGCCTGATAGTAGTACTGTTGCCCGGGCTGGCCGTTATACGCATACTGTTGCTGTGGCGGAGGGACTTGTCCGTACCCCGGCTGCGGCTGCGGCTGCGGCGGATACACAGTGGTCGGGTACACGACGGAATTCGTATCTGCGGGCGAGGCTAGGTCCCAGGCGCTCGATTTGGCGAGAAACAAGATGGCAATATAGGAGAAGAGTTGGAAAAAGCTGATGACGTAGTCCAGCGCGACGTAGGTTGTATATGTCAGATTGAGGGTGGCGCCCTCCTGGACGGCAGACCACTCAACGACCATCAGAAGGGTCCAGAAGAACATGCAGAAGGTGAGCGCGATGACCCAGCCGAGGATACTCTGGTGATTTGTTAGCGGGGCGTCTAGACGGGTTGGGGCGGGGCACACGTACTCCGATGGCCATGCGCTTTGAACGCATGGAGACGATGGTCACTATGGAGAGGACCCCGGAGGCGACAACGCTAATCATGTACAAGGAGTAGTATGCCATGGCGAGCTTCGTCTCGTCGTCACCCTTGCCGTAGACGTTCGCATCCTGCCCGTCGGGCGTGACGGTCCATTGATTGTAGCTGTGGAGGCCAATGTAGCCGCAAGTGAGGGCGCCGATGACGCCGAGAATGACGAGGCAGATGGCCTTGTAGACGCCGCGCCCTGAGCCGATGCGCTCGCGCAAAAGGATGTTGACGCCCCACACAAAGACGACTAGGAGGAGAAAGTTGGCAAGGTAGAAGAAAATGCCGAAGGCAATGGACCAGTCGTAGTACGTATAATAATCGGTTGTCTTGCACTCTCGTAGCATGGTCCCGATGATTTTGAGGCCATAGCCGCTGGGCACTGTTAGCCAAGTTCCGGTGTCGCATGCGACGGAGGGGGTAATCACGTACGTGAGTGCGCAGAGCAAGGAGAGCAGGAAAATAGGCCCGACGAGCCTCTTTGCATTCCCATGGCGCTTCCGGACGCAGCACAGAGAGAATAGGACGATCAAGGTGAAGACGAAGAAGAGACAGTCGAGGACGAAGTAGGCGACGAGGGTCCAGGAGTAGTCGTCGTAAGAGTACACCGAATCGGTGAAAGGATATGGGCAAGATACGCTGACGCCACTGCTGCTTCCACTACTGCTTCCTCCTCCTCCTCCTCCACGCTTTGGTGCCATATCTTCTGAATGGGGGAGAGGCCGAGGTTGGGGGTTGCGCGGGGTCCGGGAGACGATGGGATGGTGCTGTCGCAGACAGGTGAGGTCGCACAAAAGCCACGGCGCGCGCTCACAGCAGCCTCGTTCGCATTATAAGGATCTGGCGTGCGCAGTGCCTATTTTTATGCCGCTATTGCGGGTGCGGTGACCTGGTGCAGCCCATCTCGTATTCCTCCTGCGCCGCCAAATCACGGCGAAGTCATCGCGGGTCGAAGATTTTGCCAAGCGGCTAGAGCGATATACCGGCCCCCTGAGTGGTCCAATCTACGACGAGGCTGATGATCGAGCCTGGCCTGTCCTGGCGCGCTGCCGTTCTAGACACGCCCGAATGCGAAGTACGATGGCCCTGAGTTTCGTAAAGCGACATGTGCGATGGTGGCGCGGGGGAGTGTTTTGGGGCCAAGGCTGGGTCGGGTGGGAGCGCGTCTGGGAGGACCTGCATGCATTGATGACATGGCAAAGCTTCGATGAGCTTGGTCTTGGGCCTTAACCGCTCGCAACTCAACCATCAGTGATGGCTGTTGTCGCTGGTGTCCAGTTGCGACTGTCTACACGTGATGTGGGCTGATGCTGTGGCGCAGGCCGCGCCTTCCGGTACTTCCAAGGTGCTTACGCATGGTGTCATCCCAAGTCTTCCGTTTGATCCGCGACGTATTAGTTGGAGCTGTCGTCTTCTTCTTCGCCTCCACAGCAATGGCAGCTACCATACACTCCGCGCACGCCGTGGACATCTTTCATCAAACACCCGTTCCCAGACACAATGGCGACTTTGCGACCGCAGACAAGTCGCGAGGAATCGTGGACGCCCGAGAACTCCACGTCCGTGTCTGAGACGCACAACGACGCATCGAAGCAGGACTCCATGACGACGACTGCCCCGTCAGACGCCAGCATCAATGTTGCTTTGGCGGGCGGGCTCGCAAAGGGCGACAACGGGCGGGGCAAGAGCGTGCAGGTCACAATTGAGGAGTCGGGCAAGACGGGACGCTACCTCTTGCGCGCCGACGACGTCGAGTTCCGCGACATCCTCCGCGCAGCCATCGAGCGCGAGGCCAGCCTGGGCGGAAAGGCCCGCAGCCGCATCCGCGACCACGTCTTCACGCGCCAATTCACCACCTTCGACCGCCAGAACCCGCGCGCCTCGCAGTCGCCCTTTCATGGCTTCTTCACGCTCTTCTGGCTAGCCATGGCCCTGTTGCTCATCCGCATCGCCGCGCAGAACTACAAGGACCAGGGCTCTGTGTTTGGCAAAGCCGAGATTCTGCACTTGATGGTGGATCGCGACCTGATACTGCTGCTGGTTACCGACGGATTGATGTGTATCTGTTCGGTCGTGTTCTGCCTGGCATTGCAGAAATGCATCGCAAAGGAGTACCTGACTTGGGATGGTGCTGGTTGGGTCGTGCAGTCGGTGTGGCAGATGTTCTTCACCGCGGCCTTCATCTGGATCACCTTTTTCCGAGACTGGTCTTGGACGCACACCGTGTTTATCGTTATGCACGACTTCATCTTGCTGATGAAGCAGCATTCGTACAGCTTCTACAATGGCTATCTATCGCGCGTATCTCGTCGACGGACATTGCTCAAGGAGAAGCTGGAGCAATTGGAGGATATGAAGGGGGCCAAGACTCTGTCGCCCTCCTCGTCGAGTACCACCCTTACAGCGACCGGTATCGATCGGGATAGCCGCGGGTTGGGCCACCGTCGCCGAAGCATCGGTCCCAAATACTCGACCGACTTCCACCAAGAAGAATCGGAAATCGCATCCATGGCCGAAGCGATCGAAGCTGGCGATCCGCTCGACGCGGAGCAGATCCAAGCCTTCCACCGCATTCTCACCACCGAGATCACCATCCTAGAAGAGGAGCTACGCGGCAAATGTACCACGACAAGCAACTGCTACCCAGACAACCTCACCCTCTACAACATCACCGAATGGACCTGTCTTCCCACGCTCGTCTACGAACTCGAGTATCCGCGCGACGAGCACATCAACTGGTGGTACGTGGCCGAGAAATCCGCCGCCACCCTCGGCGTCATCTGGGTCATGATCATCGTCTCGCAGGCGTACCTGTACCCCATTATCGTCGAAACGGTGCGCCACAAGGACGCAGGCATGTCGCTCGAGCAGCGCTGGAAAGATTTCCCCTGGGTCGTCTTCGACATGCTGTTCCCGCTCCTCCTGGAGCAGCTGCTAGCATGGTACGTCATATGGGAATGCCTACTTAACGTGCTCGCCGAAGTCACCAAGTTCGCCGACCGCGGCTTCTACGGCGACTGGTGGAACAGCGTCTCTTGGGATCAATATGCTCGCGACTGGAATCGTCCTGTGCACAGCTTCCTGCTCCGCCATGTCTACCACAGCTCCATCTCGGCCTTCCACCTGTCCAAGACGCAGGCCACGTTTGTCACGTTCCTGCTCTCAGCCGTCGTCCACGAGGTGCTCATGTTCTGCCTGTTCAAGAAGGTGAGGGGTTATTTGTTCGCGTTGCAGTTGAGCCAAATTCCGCTGGCGGCACTCAGTCGGACCAAGTTGATGAAGGGACGGGATACGCTGGGGAACATCACCTTCTGGGTTGGCCTGTTCATCGGACCGAGCTTGATTACAGGCCTCTATCTAGTCGTGTAGCAAAGACACCACTCAAAATAGTACCCCAAATCACAACTACTCTCCACTTCACCCACATGGTCCACGCAATGCATCCGTCCACCAAGCCTGAGTAGATCACTAGAGCTCCTTCACTAAGCATATCGCATCCCCATGAACTCCTACTTCCCCACTCACCCCGCCATCCAACACCTCCCCCACCACCTGGAACCCTAACCGCTCATAAAACCGCTTCGCCCCTGCATTCCATCTCACCATGCCTAGATGCACACCCCTAGCCCCCGCCTTTTTCACACAATCTAGAAAGATATCCATCATCTTTGCGCCCCAGCCTTGGCCCTGGTACTCAGGCAGGATGTCGATGTGCAGGTGTGCGGGATACTGCTTCAGTAGATCGGGGATGGGTGGGGTGGAGGACTGCAACATGGAGCATTCACCCGCATACACAGCCTTCCTAAACCCCCTCACATCCTCCCTTTCCATAGCCGCATCCTGACTCGCCACATTCGGCGGGGGAACGAGTATGGGGTCCACGATGGGCGTGAATGTTGAGACCCAGCGTTGGGAGAATGTGGTGGTGTCGGGCGTCCCGATGATGTAGCCGACTGCGCGGCCCGTGCCGTCGTCGAGAATGAAACACGTGCTGGGGGTGAGGAGGACGTAGGCTTTGTACCAGAGGTAGGAGCCTATGGTGCGGGCGGGCTCGAAGTCGAGGGTTGGCTCGAGGGTGGTGAAGAACTGTGTTTGGGCGGGCGCGTTGGTGGGATTGTCGGGGCCGAGAGGTTGCATGGGATGGGGGATGAGGGAAAGGGATGGGAGGGAGGGTAGGGGGGCGTGGAGACTTGGTGGGGGTAGGGAGACGTGGAGGTGGTGGGATGGGATGGAGGGAATGGGGGACGTACGATGTGCAGACCTTTTGAAAAGTCTGTAGGGGCGTAGGGACGGATGAATGGGTTTGGGGTTGTCATGTTGACGATTCAGGCAGGTACGACGTTGAATCGAATGGGATGGGATGGGATGGACACAGGGTCCACAGCTTTCGAAATCACTTGAAAAGAACTAAGGAATGAAAATGGAAAAGTAAGATACAATATCACATGCATACATCGCCAGTAGTCTGAGATGTGTGGATGGATAGGAATGATATGAAAGTGTAGTTTCTCTGGTTGCGTCGGCGGGGAAGGAGCGGCTAGCCTTTTTGGGTACGTAGGGTAAGCGGAGGTACCAGAGTTGGGAACCCGACAGAACAACTGAGATGCGTGAGATGCGCGACGAGTGACCTTTTGTTTTCGTGTTCTATTGGACTGCTGGATTGATCGCATCTTTGACAATTTTTATCGGAAAACGGGGCACTGGAGGGCTTCGGACCGTACGTGTGGGTTCTGCTCCCGCTGCATCTAGCAGGAGGACTGGAGACTGTTGTTTGGGTGATTCCATCACTAGTGTAACCCACATCGCTCGAGTCCTCAGCTCACGATAGCTCTTACACCTCACACTTCATATTCGACAGTTCTCCATGGGAAGCGTATGTGGAAAAGATCTGCATCTCTTTCATAGGTGACTTGCAAGTTTGTGGAATTTCGGGGCTTGAGGGCTGAGATGTTTTCCAATCCAAAGCGAAGACAAGCGAGCACGACAGGCAGCAGTTCAACATTCTGGGGAGAAGGCTACGATTCGCCAGCTTCCGGTAGACAGCTGAGAGTGCAGCAAGTTCCGGCGATGTGAATTTGTCGCCAAGCATGGTGGCTACAGCCTTGGTTCTTCAGCCTCGAGCCTGGTTTGGGAGAAATGACCAGCGCAGCAGCTGTGCCTCTCGTATGACTTCGAACCCATCTAGAATCCCCGACTTGTTCCCAGGTCAGTTTCTTTCACACCCCTATAGTCCTTGCTAACTTTCAGATCCGAAGCTTATGGTAGACTTCTCACTTCGTAGAAGCAGTACGCATTGTTAATCTAATTACCCTTCGCTGCGAGCCAAGCTACGCTGAGGTCGCTCAGACCAGACCTGTTCTCAAAGGTTGCTAGGCAAGTTGGAGCAGCCCATTTGTGAAGTCCAGACCACTGACGGCTTTATGCAGACCGGCACACAATTGCACGACATCACTCCATGGCAAATGAAACGAATTCGATTCTTGTACCATGGCACAGTGGCCCGAAAGAGCGCGGCGGGTATCACGTTGTCTGGTCTTGCCTGGCGCTGATTTTCACCTGTACATGGACGACACTTCACCTGAATGTCCCGGGCCTAAATGATACTTCCTGGGTCCGACTTAAGCGAAAAGTCAAATGGATGGCCTTTATGATCGTCTTTCCAGAGTTTGTCTTCGCACGCGCGCTCGTTGAGCTGAAGTCAGCGCTCGATGACTACCTTGAGATGGTCAAGCACGCAGATCGATCTGAGCGTTTAGGGTGGTGCATACATCCAAGCAAACACGCTATTCGATTACATTTGCTTCTTTCGGCACAGTGGGTCTCACTATCACGGAAGCCGAAGCCCGATGATCAACGCGACGCCTCTGACCCTGAACGGCCCGAAATCCATATGGAGAAACGTTCAGCTCCTTCCTCTGCCGCCCTCGCCCTTCCTGCTTCCACCGCCGTTCCTGGTCCCCCTATCGACCCTTCAATGAGGGAACTAGCCCCAGGGCAAGCTACCTGCAGAGAACACAAGAGGTGCCTTTGGACTCTGACACACAATCTATCCGCTAACATGGGTGTTCTTGTGACGTCGCCCGAGCCAGCCTTGGGCAACGACATTCTTCTGCGCACAGGGTTCCACTGGAGCCCAAGCAACCCAGATGCCGAGGAACTTCTAGAGAAGAATCATTTCACGAAGGATGAGATACTTGACAAGAGCAAGGCAGACACATTCGTGCGGGTATTATGGTCGCTGCAGATGATGCGACTAGTTCTCGACCTCAGCGTGCGAGCTTATGAAAGATACCCGGTAACGCCGCTGGAAATCATGACAGCGTCGTTTACAGCTCTATCCTTTATAACTGTGATAGTTCAGGCGCAAAAACCCTTGGATGTTCGAAAACCACTTTACCTCCGGGGTGTTGAAATGCCTCGGGATCCTCGCCAGAGTGGACACCAGGAAGGGTTTATGAGCTTTATTCGCAGTCTTTTACCAAATGCCAAGCCAATCAACGACCCCGAACGCATACACAACGACTACTATCGCTCAAGCACAACGAACGAGGCACTCTTATTTTCCATGCTCGCAATATCTACTGTTCTCTTTGGGCTAATACATCTCGGAGCTTGGCATTATGAGTTTCCCTCACCTGTCGAGCAATGGGTATGGAGAGTTGCGGTTCTGCTGGGAGTAGTATTTCCTCTGCCAACTTTAATCCTTAGGATCCATCTTAGCCATGAAGTCATTCGGATTGGTCGGGGATTTTGGGGGTTTCAGTTTTCTCTAGGAAGGAGCCAAAGCTGGATGATCAAAACCATCATGGGGGAGTATATAATTACTTATACCCTGGCTAGGCTCGCTCTGATTGTCATCGCCTTGATCAGTTTCCGATCAGCGCCACGCGGGATATACTTGAGCACATGGGCGGATTTCATTCCTACTATACAGTAGATAGACCATTATTGCTCTGGGATTAAACACGACGAACAAGAACTACGACGGTTACCGGTGCTTCGACTTCTCCCCTTCACAGCCCCGCCTCGTCCATCTACATTATCCTCTCCGAGCTGAACCGCGGGATCTCCTCGAGCACATTAGCGAATTTATTTGGGCAGATTTCATTCCTACTTTACAGTAGATCATCACTGCTCTGGTAATTTATACGATGAACAAGAACTACGACAGTTACCGGTACTTCGACATCTCCGCTTCGCGGACGGCGCCGCCTCACTCACTTACGTTATTCGTCTCGTCCAGCTATTCATCTCGAACAACTCGGCGATTGCCTCCCAATGAAACGATTGTATCCTCCACCCTTTTTGAAACGGAAGTCCAGACGAGGCTACCATATTCTCCGCACAATGTCCTAGATCCATACCCCAGAAACTCGGAGCGTTAGAGACTGGGCGGCTTGGGAAGTGTAGTCTGCGTGAGCATGAGTGGAATCCGGATTAGTTGGTTTGATATTAGGGACGATTTGCATCTCTTGTGTGTGGTTTGAACGAGTGCAGAGAAAAGGTGGTGGACCATTGTGGAAGGAAATCTCCACGAACCTGGCGGAGGACTTGTGTGGGGGAATTGGGGGTACGGGTACGGCGGATTCGTGCGCGCGATTGGTGCGAGGAAGTTCGTACCGTATCTTACTTGGCTTTGTTTTTCGACGGTAGTGAGTGAGATTTTCGCCCGCCTACACAAAGCTGTACATAGTACCTATCAACTTTCTGAACCTTGCACTCCTTTCCATCGCTTAGTAGCATGCCACACACTCAACCTTTCGGGATCGTCGAAACAGCACCTCGTATAAAATTTGAGCGCCGGTCTCGGTCCCTGGTAGCGAAATAGAGCGCGCCACAACGTGAAACAGCCCAAGCACCCGTCGTCATTTCGGAAGCTATGAGCCCTTTTTTGGAACGGGAAATGGAGCACACCACATTGAGAAATGGAGGGGAGACGTGCGGGAATAATATGGAGGTGTGACGAAATGAATGGGGGGCTGGTGAAACATCATATCCGGGGAAAACACAGTCATGTAGATCATCCGCAGTGTGAAGTCGAGGATGTCGGGCCGAGAATACCGGTCATGTCTTTGGAACAGGAATATCCAGTCTAGTTTACACAAGGCAAAGATTCGATTCGAGGAGCAAGAGTGAAGGATTTATCTTTGATTGCCATCGGTCAGTCCGTCAATCGACTCGACCTCAGCGACCAACACCAGCCCCAGTGGGCAGCGTGGCGCAGGCTACAGGAATCTAGATACCCAAGCAAAATCCAACCCATTCAATCCAATCCAATCCAGGGCCCCAAATACACTCCGACATAAACATTAACGACCACAAAACCACCTCTTCTCCTCTTAAGATACATGGCTGCTATCGACGCAAGCATACATTCCAAGCACTGGGTATAAACGTTTGAACGCACAAAACTGGATGCCCTCCTATCTTTTATCACTTTCCTCCTTCCGTCGGAATGGGAGGCAAAGGCAGAGCCAGGGGAAAATAGAAGTTAACAATAAATCTTTCAGGAAAAAATCGCAGAAAATAAGAAAACAAAGGAAATAATAAACAGCCATGACCGATTCATGCCTCATGAACGTTACAGTGCCTGCCCTGGAAGCGGTTTCCTATGCGGCATGGGCAGAAGATTGGCATTCGGGTTCATGGGACTCGGGCCTGGCGGAGACGGACGACGCGCCACAGCCTGACCCGCTGAGTTCGAACGCGGCCGGCTCATCTGCGGCGGAGGGGCCATTTGAGGGCCTCCGCCGTACGGACCGGGCGACATGGAGCGGGGAGGGCCCGTGTATGGCGCGTTGCTGTTTGATCGGGCGCGTCCTTGCGGCGGGGACATTTGGCGCGGGCCGGGGCTCATGGAGCGCGGGCCAGGGGACATGCGGCCGTTGGCGGGGGAGAGCGAGGGTGGATGAGGCGAGTTGCGGCCGCTTGCGGGTGAGAGGGGGCGGGGCTGGGGAACGCCTGGACCTGTTTGCGGGTTTGCTGGTGGGCCGCGCATGCGGGGACCTGGGGGGCCTTGACGGGGTGGTCCTTGGCGTGGCTTCACGGGGTGCTTGGAGAGACAGGTGCGTGGGACGACACCTTGTTGTGAGCGGTCCATGCGCACGCAGAGAGCCCAGCCGTCATCATACTCGTGGAGCATGCGGACAAGCTGACCGGCGTGGAGACCAAGTTCGTCAGACATTGAGGGCTTGAAGTCGAGTTGGACACGATGGACGTTATTTGGTGCGGCGGGAGGACCGTTGGTAGCTCCGGCGGCGGCGACAGGTAGGGGCCCTGATGGCGCTGGTCCGGGAGAGGCGGGAATGTCATCAGTCCAGGCTGGGCTGGGCGGCACGTCGGCATTGGAATGAATGCTTGGAGGAGAAGGCAGAGCAGCGACCAAAGACGCAGTGTCTCCGACAGCTTCAGCAGCGGCGATGGCGGGAGCAGGGTTTCCAAAGTCTGACCTGGGCGCATTGTGGTGGGCCGTCATCGGAGTGCCAGGAGCGGAAGCGTGCGGAGTTTCAATGGCGGCGCTGTTGGTGAAAGGATCTTGTGGCGGACTTCCAGAGCGCGTCTGAGGGTCGTTGAAAGGATTGACAGGAGCCGCGGAAGCATTCGCTGCTCCACGGCGCTCCCAGGAGCTGCTAGGACGCTCCACCGGTGAGGGAGTTCGGTCTCCTGAACGGGCGACTGGCGCTCCAGCTGCAGCAACATCGAGAAGGTTACCACCGCTCTTGCGGTTGGGGAAGGTAGGGTCAAACTGGGTGACGGGTCGGAGGCTCAGACGAGGGGCGGTAGACATGGTGCGGTTGGTCCTGATGCTGGGGGCGGGCTCGACATGGGGAGGCGGTGGCGGAGGCGCGTTTTGCATTGCGTACTTCTCATCATCGACCTTTTGCTGAGCAATCTGCTTCTTCTTGCGGTGGTAGACAAAGAGAATGGCACCTAGAAGCGCGCCGATTGCAAGCAGGATGCCCAATGCCAGACCAGCTTTGGCTCCTCCAGACATGCCACCGCTAGACGCAGCCTCAGCCGTAGCGCTGGCGGACGGCAAAACGGAGGTTGTTGCAGCCGCGAGAGCACCAAGAGTGGAGGACGATGCGACAGCTATATTGGTGACTGAGGAAAACGAAGATTCAGTCGCAATGCCCGGCGTGGTAACGGCAGTCGATCGAGTGGACGTGGGCTTCGCGGTCGTCTCCTCCTCGCTGTCGGTTTCCTTGGCGGTAGAAGACGGCTTCCTCGTGGTGGTAGCGGCAGACGTCGTCTCTGGTGCGATGAGGGTCTTTGTCTGTTGCACAGGCGCTCCAACCTGGGTCGTCGCGTCCGACTCCGAGTCGTCCGTCCGCGTGATCCACACGACATCTCCCGTAAACGTGTTCGGCATCGTCACTACGACCGTCTGGATCTCCTGGTCCTCCTCCTCTTCCTTGCGATGACGTTGGCGCCGCACAAGGTGCGACAGTCCATGCGGATGGACCATATTGGGTGACTTGTTTGGCAAATGCGAGGGCGGTGACGCGATTAGGTATTAGAGAGATTGAATATATACAGCCACGATGGCGATGGCGATGGCGCGACCCAAGGGCGTTGGATGGGAGCAAGGAATGTGGGTGGCGGTAGACTTGCGCGACGCTCGTGGAATGTTGTTTGCAGTTTGTACAGACGGGCACGGGCACTGGACTATGGAAAGAGTGAGTGAATTAGAGTGGTGTAAAGAGTGGATGCGACGGCTGCGCTCGATGAACGAAGGGCGAACGACGGCCGGGTCGCGGAGGGAAAGCGAATCGAAGAATTGGGGGAGGGCGGAGAGAAGTGGAGGAGAGGAGTGGTGAGGACAAACGGCTCGCCGGCTGGGAGAAGCAGACGAGGCAACGCAGAAACACGACGCACCAACGAGCGAAGCGCCGATGCGTCCGTGCGCGCGCTCATCATTTCGCCTTTGAACCTAGTCGCCGCTTGGCTCCAGGCACGCGCGGCCGGCCATTGGCTGTGTCATTAAACTTCCCGCTCGCAGGAGTGCCTTGCTATTTGAAGGTTCGCCGTCTGTGCACCGCTCGGAGGCATCACGCCCCTTATCGATCGTGCGGAGGTTTGCTGTCGATAACGGCTGTTGAGGTCATTGATCGCCAGGAAAATTCACATCGGTGTGCTTCCGAGTCGTGAACGCAAAGTTGAAGCTGCTACGTCGCGACAGTACTGTGTTCAACCGGTCCGTCCGCGCATACGATATACTTCAGACGGCCGCTTCATTTGAGCCTAGCCGCATACGAGGGCTGGAAGGATCACGCGTTGATGGCTGGTGGCTCTCGTCAGCGCCAGCACCAGGGTTCGTATTGTCGGTCGCCGGCCAAATTGCGTTTGGATGCACAGGGACAATCGCAATTCCACCATCGCCAGTGTACGGGTTGCCGGTTGCAAGAGCGAAGGCGGTGTTCTTTTTGAGTCACGCACAATGCCTCTTCAAACCAATTGAGGCACATGCGCAGTACACAGGCAGTACAAAGGGTTCAGGCGGTGTGCAAAATTCTAACAACAGCAATCCTTGACCCATTGTCGTTGCCGCACAACCGCATGAGATGTCAGGGTGGAGAGCTGCTCAACAAAGGAGAACGACATACATCTACTGTAATACAAGGCAAAAACTATAGTCAGCTGGTTCTGAGCTGAAGTGTGCCGGAAATTTGACAAAAGCAAAAATTGAGACCACGAGAGTACTTCGAAGACAAAAAGCATCAACTTTCTCGCAAAAACTTAAAAGAATCTCTTACGGAAGTAAGATACGAAAGTGCACCCCTCATGCCCGCTATCAGAATTGAACTGATGACCTTATCATTACTAGTGATACGCTCTACCACTGAGCCAAGCGGGCTATTCTCGTTTCCTTTCTGGAAGAGGATTTTGGTGCGAATTGTAAGCTTTCGGTACGCATTTGGTTTATAAAGGTAGCAATTGCTCCTCCACACGAAAGGAAAGAACATTCCCGCGCTAGAGCTACCGTTATTTACACAGTAGCGAACCAATGGATGGGACGGAATGACTTACCGATCAAAACGGCGAAGCGAGACCCTGGAGGGGTTCAAATTTCAACCACCGCCACCACGAGCAAAAGTTATCGCCGCCATGGACGATGCCGCCTTTGAAGTCGAGACCGATCTGCAGACGCAGAGCATCCTGCTTGCGGCTGCGAGCCACGATGTCGACGCGCTGCGCAACCTTCTGCGCAACTCGTCTGCCAATGTGCAAGACACAGAAACGGGGTTTACGCCGCTGCATGCCGCCATCACTGCCTGCGAGCGTGAGACCGAAAATAGCGAGCACGCCAGCAGCTCTCCGGGCCCAGAGGCGAGCTCGACGAATGGGGCGGCGGTAGTCGACGGTGGAGAAGAGAAAGAAGCGGACCTTGAGGCTGCCGTGAAGACGGTCCGGTTGCTGTTCGAAAATGGGGCCATCTGGAACGATTTGGATGCCATTGGCGAGACTCCCGGGTGCATTGCACATAGGCTGAAGCTGAAAGAGTTGTATGATTTGTGCGTTGACGCCGGTGTCAGGGCGGAGCTGCTGCTGGCCCGTTTGGATCAGTATCAAGTGCTCGGCGATGAAGACTCCAATGAAGGTGGAGACGAAGAGGTCGAAGACACCCATGACGTCGTTACGGGCACCGAGACAGCGACATTGGACGCGGACCTCGAATCAACACAGAACCCAACATATCTCTCGTCAACCCTAACATTTGACCGCAACAAGCTCGTGGATGATTCTGACAATGGTGTCATGATGGAGTGGGAGACTACCCTCATGCGTCGCTCCGCAGAGCTTCTGCTCCCTGCGTCAGGCCTCAGGGTGCTGAACATCGGTTTCGGCATGGGCATAATCGACGGCTTCTTCCAAGATAAACCACCCAAGGCGCACCACATTATCGAAGCCCACCCTGACGTGCTCCGCCGGATGAAGGAACAGGGCTGGCACGAAAAACCTGGTGTGGTTGTCCACGAAGGCCGCTGGCAAGACGTTATTCCGCAACTCCTCGAAACTGGCGACCTCTTTGACGCGATATACTTTGACACCTTTGCTGAAGAGTACAAGGCACTTCGCGAGTTCTTCACTGAGAGTGTGATTGGGTTGCTAGACCCGGCCGGTGGCCCAGATGGCGAGGGCGGCACGTTCGGCTTCTTCAATGGCATGGGCGCCGACCGCCAGGTCTGCTATGATGTGTACAACAAGATTGTCGAAATGGACCTCTACGAAGCGGGTTTCGACACTGAGTGGGAAAGTATTGCAGTGCCAGATCTCGATGCGAATGGAGAATGGGACGGTGTGAAGAGGAAGTACTGGGTTCTCGATACATACAAACTACCCACATGTCGCTTCCTCAGCTAAAGGTACCCACTCCAAGAACGCCAAATTCAAGATACACCTACATACGCTCAAGAACCGTTAACGCCATTCACGCCATTGATACCGTTAAACAGACCGTGTTCCTTCAGCAGGCTATTATACCTCTCTTGTCTCGGCTCCACAATCTGCCTCGCAGCCTCTACTCCTACAGCTGGCAGTCGCTTGAGGCCTTTTGTCTTCATATTCTTGGGCACCACCTTGGGATCCAGCAGACCGACTTGCACGAGTACTGAAGCCTGGTCCCAATACAAATGTTCTGACACCAGCTTGCCACCACGCACCACGACGACGCTGACCATTGCGACTTCGACATGCTTCCCCGTCGCTGGAACTCCAGGCAGTATCCAGTCGACCTCGTCCGAATGCGTAAACGACACAACCATCTCATCGACCACGCGATCCACGCCAATCGTCCTCGACACCAACCGCAGCTCAAAGTCCTCCACAAGACTAGGAATGAAAAACTCGCGGTAAAACTCTTCCAGTTTCCGTCGCCCAATGCCGCCCTCCAGCGTCGGCGCAACCGTGACATGTGGGCTATTCTGTGTCATAGACTTTACCACCGCCATGCTTCCCCGCTCCGGAACATCATCTTTATACTTTGCCGTCCACGCAGCCTCCACCACAGGCTCAATATCCACCTCAGCCTTGAACCCTTTCCGCATGCAAGCCAACGCCCGACTCCACGCCAAATTCGCTTCGACTGCAGAATAGGTTTTTGCGCTCGGATCCGCGAACCCAGTCGCGCAGCGATCGTACCGGTACAACTTCCACTCGCACAATTCTGGCGGCGGACTCGCCTGACTCAACCCCGCTACATGAATCTGAACCTGTAACGAGCTGGGAAACTTGAACTTTGCGCTCGGCAGTTGACTCGGGTAGTACGCGACGATAGCGCAGCAATGAGGCATGGGCTTTATGGCCGTCCGGAGCACCACGTTGGCCGCGTCGCCGTAGGCTACGATTGCGTATTTTTCGCCGAGCTTGAGGTCGTTGTGCAGCGTTTTGAGCGTGCGGTTGTAGGTTGCTTCGTTGCCCGGCGTGTAGGGGAGGTATGTGGTTTCGAAGCCTTCGTCTTTCCAGGCCGCGAGTTCGCGTTCGGGGGCGTGGGTGGAGGAGCCGGTTATCCAGATTCGAGGGGGTGCCGAGTTGAAGCTTAGGAAGCCGGGGCTGGGTTGGGATGAGGCGACGGACATGGTGATCTTGAATTGAGGGCCGACAATGGGATATGATTTGGTCGAACATATATCCTGTAGGAGTCTTATATGGGCGTCGTGGTTTGCTGGACTTAAATGCCATCCTCCCCTCCACTATTTCCAAGTTTTGGAGCTCAATCGAGGTGAGCTTGCGCACGGACGACTATGCAGCCTTCCGACCCAGTGTGCGCCGGTAGGATTACGTCACTGTGGCTGTTGCTCACTCCGAGAACCAAAGAGCATCTTCGGAACCAGAGAGGCCATAATGAATTCTCCGTTAAGCGAAAATGCATGTTTCATCCTTCACAGCGTGGTCTACAGGCGTTTTGGTGGGTAGGTGGGCCAAAGCTCTACGGATCGGAATGACGCCATCGGAACGCTCTTACTAACAGCCAAAAATACGAACCACGCTTGCCATAGAACCACATCAGGAACAATTAAACTCGTTCTCTCAAAGTTCGACGCCATAACATCCCCAATGGCTTCAATCTTCCGTATAGCCCCCCGGGCCATGGCTCCCATCACCACATTCCGCTTCGCGACCACACGCGTTGCATCCAGGCTCCAGAAGCCGGCGACTCGCGTCTTTCGCCGCGGGCTCACCACACCCGCCGAACAGCCTCGTCTGCGCTTGGGGTCAGTGGGTTAGTAGCAGACGTTTCTCGAGAAATCACTGCGAAAAGCTAATTTCCGGTAGCGCCAAACTTCACAGCGAAGACGACCCACGGCGATATCGAATTCCACAAGTTCATCGAGGGCAGCTGGGCCATTCTCTTCTCGCACCCCGCAGATTTTACACCAGTCTGCACAACCGAGCTCGGCGCATTCGCAAAGCTAAAAGATGAATTCGAGGCGCGCGGCGTGAAGATGATCGGTCTCGTAAGTCCTTCCCCCACCCCTCTCACACCACACAATCTTAACACCCCCCCAGAGCGCCAACGACCTCGGCTCGCACGACCAATGGGTCGCAGATATCAACGAAGTCAGCAACACGACCGTCCAATTCCCCATCATCGCGGACGCTGACCGCAACGTCGCCTTCCTCTACGACATGATCTCGCAGGACGACCTCGACAACATGGCCTCGAAGGGCGGCATCGCGTTCACGATCCGCGCCGTCTTCATCATCGACCCGCAGAAGAAGATCCGCCTGACGATGCTGTATCCCGCGAGCACGGGACGGAACACGGCGGAGGTGCTGCGCGTGATTGATAGTCTGCAGACGGGGGATAGAAAGGGCGTTGCGACGCCGATTGATTGGATCAAGGGCGAGGATGTGATTGTGCCACCGAGTGTGTCGACGGAGGATGCGCGGAAGAAGTTTGGTGAGGTGAGGGTGGTGAAACCGTACTTGAGGTATACGAATGTGGGGGAATAGGTTGAGCTGGGATGCGTCTGTGTGGATAGTGAGGGGGTAGGGCAAGGATCTATTGGTGCTTCTATGCGGGAAAGCGTATGGAGACGTCTGTTTAAGCATGGTACAGCCACCTCTAGTTCTATTGAATAAAATTAAACATTACTGAAGGTCCGCCAGGGCACTTCCCGCCATCGTATCTAGATATCCGTCGGATATTGTTCACGTTTTCTACGTGGTAGAATGCATCGAGATGTCCGCCAGGGTACTATGCGCTGTGGAGTTCTACCTCGTAAAGCTTATCCAGACTCGGACCGTCCAGCGGCCTCGTCAAGGTGAAAGTCGTTAGCGAACCTTCCTAAATAGGCAGGTACTTGTATGTCCGTTTGTTGCTGTCACTGTTGTTCGGACGATGTATGCGCTGGTGAGCGGGGTAAAGTGAAAGGTGAAGGCTATAAGCGAACCTTCCTGGATGGCCAGGTATGGGGTAGGTGGGCGGTGGGAGCTAAAAATAATGAAGTGGGATACTCCAATTCTACATTTCAGAACATATCCAGTGCTTCTTCAAAGCACTGAAGCTAGTTCACACTACCTAGGAATGCAGTCACACGAGCGTATCATTAGCCGAGCGCTGGTTAGGTACTTGGGATGGTGGGTGGGAGAGGGAAGTGGGGGTGGGAGCTGGGAGCTGGATGTAATGAATGGGATAATTACTCCAGTTCTACTCTTTAGAGCATATCTAGAGGTTCGTCAGCGCACCGTAGATGGCACACGACCCAGGAATACAGTTCGCACGAGTAACATTAGCCGAGCACCGGCCAGGTACCCGCTGCAACAAGCAGTGCTGATCGCATGGAGCTCCCTAGTGCGCGTACCCGGAGATGCACCGAAACAGCCCACTGTCGCAGGAGCGTTGCCGTCGTGCCCCTCATTCGAAATTCACAGCAAATCTTCACAACGGAGCGGAAGCCGACACCAGAAATTTCTTTTGATCATGATCATCCGCCGAGTGCTGGGCTATTGGCGGAGAGCTCGCTGCCACTGGTGGTGTTTGCCGAGGCACTACTTCAGCCGAAAGCCCGGCCGGCGTACGTCAGGCCAAGCTCCGGAAATCTGGAGCAATCACACATGTTAGTGACCTCTCGCGCTCCCGCTGTGTCCATTTCTCTTGCACGCCGTGTTGTTGCTGTCGCCTTGCCTGGCTGAATAAAGCTGTGTTTCTTTCAGCCTTGTAATTTCTAATATCTCGCCCTCAATTTCTGCCCGCGCCCCAGCCATCACAATGGGCTCAAACAACCCGCTCAAGGCGGAGAACCTGCCCTCGAAAGAGGAATTGAAAGAGGATATCAAGGTCGCGACGACGTCCTCTCTCCAGTCGCTGCGCGCGCTGGCGGCCGGCGGCGTGGGCGGCGTCTGCGCCGTCGTTGTGGGGCATCCGTTCGATCTGGTCAAGGTGCGGCTGCAGACGGCGGAGAAGGGTGTATACAGCGGGGCCATGGACGTTGTGCGGCGGACAATCGCAAGAGAGGGACTGGCACGCGGCCTGTATGCCGGTGTATCGGCGCCCTTGGTGGGCGTGACCCCCATGTGTGAGTACTCCTCCGTTGCGCCTTCCTCGCACAGACCCTGACCTCCGCAGTTGCCGTATCCTTCTGGGGATACGACGTCGGCAAGCAGCTCGTCTCGTCCTTCTCCACCGTCGAGAACAACCAGTACTCGGTCGGCCAGGTGGCCGCCGCCGGCTTCTTCAGCGCTATCCCCATGACGCTCATCACGGCGCCATTTGAGCGCGTCAAGGTGCTCCTGCAGATCCAGGGCCAGAAGCACCTCGCGCCGGGCGAGAAGCCGAAATACTCGGGCGGCGTGGACGTGGTGCGCCAGCTGTACAAGGAGGGCGGCATCCGCTCAGTGTTCCGTGGCTCTGCCATGACGCTTGCGCGCGATGGGCCCGGCTCGGCGTGCTACTTTGCCACGTACGAGGTCATCAAGCGGAGGCTCACGCCCAAGGACCCGGTCACGGGACAGCCGGGCAAGCTCTCGCTTTCGGCCGTCATGGTCGCTGGTGGGGCCGCCGGCGTGGCCATGTGGATCCCCGTCTTCCCTATCGACACCATCAAGTCGCGGTTACAGAGTGCTGAAGGCCGGCCCACCATCAGCGGTACCATCAGGGGCATTCACGCCAATGGTGGCTTGAAGGCCTTTTTCCCGGGCATGGGACCCGCCATGGCTCGAGCGGTGCCTGCGAACGCAGCGACGTTTTTGGGCGTCGAGCTTGCGCAAAAGGCAATGACCAAGATGTTCGACCGCGATGGGGAATAGCCAGGGATGGATTGGAGCGGTTTTTGTCACTTTCGTATTGGGTCTCGACATGGCATTCCGGCGTCCTATTCTTAGACTGTGCATCAACGAGTGCACTCTGTACACGACCAATAGACACTATTATTGGATGGAGTTTTCTCATCACGGCTGCCTTCTTTGTTTAAGCGGCTACATATGGTTTCATATTTCAGCTTACCACTGGAATGCTGCAAACGCCAAAGAGGAAGATTACGTCCGCATTCCGCAACCGCGTCTTTCTGTCCGAATTCAGAAACATGCCTTTGTTGTTTTGACCGATTTCCTTTGGACGCCTCATCATCTACGCCACGCTAGCTTGCTGATATGTCAGGTACGATGATTTGCGGTTCTTTATCCATCGCCACTCCCGAGAGTCTTTGATCTATCCACAGATGGGACTGAGACATGGGAGGCTGAGCGTTGGATGCCGTCTTAACCGTTAACATAACCTCGCGCATAGCCGTCGTCCATTTTGTTTTGATTTACTTGATCGTGGAACCACATAATGGATTCCATGGCATCGAAGCATCAGTCTCCTTTGCGACGTAACCCCTCGGACGAAAGAGAACCGTCGTCACCGCTGGCACTGCCGACGCTGATGCGAGACCACCCGTCTCCACGTCTAGGGGATGGCGGGTGGGGGAGGGCCGAGGGAGAGGGTGGTAGGGGATGCACAAGGCAGGGAATAGTGGGTAGGGGAGGGCCTGGCAGAAGAGAACTGTCGTCACCGCCAACACTGCCGTCGTTAATGCAACACCACCCACCTCCACGTTTATCATCCAGTCCCACGTCTTCACCACGGATTGTAGAATCCCCGCTGATACGCAAACGGTCCATTCGCCCCGAGATGAGCATTTTGATGGACCGGGGAGTAACACATGGGACAGACTTCTTCGAAGACTCCTCCGGAGACGATTCGGAATGGGGGGATGACAATGGCACGCGCAATTTCTCGGAAGTGGAGGGCCTGGGGATCAGGAACTCGATGTCGATGGCAGAGGATTTTGAAGAGCCCAGAGGCCGCAGTCGACGCAACGTAGCACTGAACGCTTTACCGCCGTTCAACCAGATACCGGCGCACGGCTCGGGAACTTCGACCCTCTTGAAAGAGCCTTCTTCACCAGCTCATGGCGGGGACACACAGAGCGCCCGGGCGATGTCAGTGCGGCGGTTCGGAAGCGTGCGAGTCGTGCACAATCGTGGCTCTGGGTCTGGTAGTCGGAATACCCAACGCGACAGCATGATGAGCAATGAGTCTGGCCATGCTTCTTCCATCGGAGAGCCGTCGAAGGGTTTCTCTGAGCTACGATGTGGGGAAGAAGTAAGACTAGGTGCAGGGTTCCAAGCACACCATCGACGCCACACGGCCGAAAGTCTTCGCGCAGACTCCATACTCAATGCCCACGTCATTACTATGCAGGCCCTCGAGTCACTCTCACCGACTGCCTCCTTGTCTTGCGCTCACGGCCACGGCACTTTGCTTTCACAGCACTCGTTCGCCTTTGGCAAACCCAAACCCGCCTCCTTTTCTGGACACCGGCATATTGCGTTCCCTCCGCTTCAACTCCAGCATGATCCTGACCGTCCTGCCCATCTATCCGCACATTTTAAAAAGACGCCTTATCCCTTCACGACGAAAAAGGAGTTTCCACGCCCGGCGACGAGTCCGCGACAACATGTACACGGTGAGACGCACGGCATTGGGTACGATGACAAGAAAGGACGACACATCCTGGGCATCGTGAGCAGTGACGGCGAGTACTACTTCCGGGGCAGACTCGAGAGAAACGAGGACGCGCAGGGTATCATCCGAACCCGCGGCGATGACCCGGCACGACAAAGTGCTGACGGCGCGAAAGAGTTGGTGCTTTGGCTCAGTCTGAGACGGAATAGAAAAGGTGACATCGTGGACTGTCTGGAGCGCGTCGTCATACCTAGCAGTCTGACGACCACGAGTCCCGAGCGCGTGGACGGCAAGAAGGGAAAGTCGAGGAGTCCGCAGAACGCAACGGTGGATTTTGACGACATGTACTTTGCGCACCAACTCCGCGCCGCCTATAAAAAACTAGCAAGACCGTGGCCCTTTCTTCTTTTTAGCGCGCGCAAACTGCGGCACATTCAGCTCGGCAGCGTGTCTGTATGGAGCGGCTCGTCAGCCTCTGGATCAAGGCATGTCGGTGTGCCTCCAGCGGGCGGACTGCTCGCTGCTCAGGACGGCATCGACACGGATATCGACGCTCAAATTCCTTTCACGGAGAAGAGGCTCATGGAACTTTTTCGGGATCCCGGGATTGGAAAGGCGAGCTATACATGGGTGCATTGGGCGCGGGAGGTGGCGGCTTCGAATACAAACCCGGCTCCAGGCCCTGCACATCCACAATCAACTACAAGTGCAAGAAGATGGGCGCGGAGTCTTGACACCCTTTCACATCATCACGGTCACCACTACCATGCGGACACTGACCACTCAGATCCTCCATCTACCTCTACGTCCTCCCCTTTTCATCCTGACCCAGAGAATCCCGCAATCCAGGACGTCCTAGCAACGATCCAATTCACACACTCCTTCGCCCCGCTCCGCATCCTCGGCGTCCTGGCCTTGATGCTCGCACTCGGCATCCTCGCCGCCCTGCTATGGATCTTCCTGGGCGAGAGCGCGTGGGCGCATCCCGAGACGTGGGGCGGGCCGGAGTGCGTAGGGAACGGGATGGCAGCTGGGGCCTTGGCGTTGGTGTTGTTTTTGGCTTGGGTGGCGGGGAGTTGGAGGTGGTTGTAGTTCAGTTCGCGCTTTTCATCCAATCTCTTCGCCATGATGTTCTCCCTAGAACAACCGCATGAAATCAAATCATGCCTGGGGGCTACCGAGTAAGAGTACACAAGTCACTTGGTCAGCAAATGGATGGCTGGTAATGGTTTTTTCGGAGCGCGTCTGACTAGTTAGTAAGGAAGGCGGAAGGACTAGCCGTAAACAGTACGGCCTTGTAGTGTCTCCTATGGCGCGTTATGGGATTTCGATGGGGATTGGATGGATCTGTTTGGAGTGGGGGCTTGGTGTAGGGGTGTTGAGAAGAGAGTGGGCGAAAAGGGGCTTTTAGGCTCGGATATACACAGTACCTACGCTGGCTTCAATGGTCGGTCCCTGTTAACCATTTCAAAACATTGATTTCGCTTTTGGGGAGAGTAGGTGTTGTTCAGGTGTTAGAGCTACCGGTAGTGCCTATCTTCTAATCTTTTTCTTCTGCTTCCGTGCATACATGCATATCTACGATCAACCCACAGCCCTAAGCGAGCAAATCGCAGCCGCAGCCGCGTGAGCTGTTCTATGATATGCTGCCCCACCTCAACTCGCCCACGCTCCCACTCTTCACCACCCCAAGTCAAGTTCCGCTTTCCCACCTACCCACCACGCAGAGCCACATCATCATCACACCGTCTGCCCATTACACCCCCGTATATGCATGCCCATCTATTCTCCCCGCACATCATGGCTCAAACCAAATCCAACGCTACAACAGCCACCGGCGGACAGAACTCCACCTCTTCTCCCCAGCCCACCACCACCGGGCCATACAGGCATTCAGGGCGCTCACACCCGCCTGTAGGTGCACCATACGTTATGCAGGAATACTGCGATGAGCGTGCGTTGAGTTGAGATTTCACTTCACTACTTACCATATGCCCTCTCTCCCTCTCTACTTTCCCCATCCGTACACAGACCATACACAGGTAAAAGTGCACGCCCACGAACCCAGTCTAGCCAAACCAAACGAAAGAAAAGGCTCGTGCCACATGTGCCACCAGGCCCCAGCAGCGGTGCAGTCCATCGACGCATGAGGCTTCTGCGAGAAATACAAGTCCTGAAACACTACATGTACATGTACATCATGTAAACCCATTGCTGATTACCACGTTCTTCGCACCTGGTAGGCTGGAGGTCTGATGCGCGGGGTGCTGCTCAAGTGTATCCCGTTGTGAGGTTCGAGTAGGGAGTTGGTGGGGATTCGGTAGGAAGGGAAGGGAGAGTTGGTAGGTAGGGGGAGGTTTAGGCGGGTTTTGTAGGGGGTTCTGGGGAATGGGTTTATAGGGAGAATTGGACGCGGAGAGGAGGAGGGAAAGATGTCCGATGGAATGAAGTGCCGAAGTTGGAATTTTTTTTTTTTTTTTTTTTTTTTTTCAATATCCATCCCTGCGCCACGAAAAACCCTCTGCCGCGAAAACCAACTTGTTCTTTTTCTCATAGCAAGGTCGACAACAATTAAGAAGCGCTAATAATCTTGGAATAGAGACTTTACACCCTAAGCTTTGTCTATACTCTACGTTGTCTTTAGAAATATCCTACTTGGCTTGCAATACTACAATTCGCTATTAACGTGTACTATAGCCCCATTTCAGACAGCCTTAAATCTGTTATAGAGATAGTGCGTTCGGACTGAAAACTTGCTGAGCTTTAGAGAGACACGTAAATATTATATCTCGAGCATACTATCTACATATCTGCGCTGTTCGAGCATTAATAAAGACTGATACTCGTATCAAGCGGGGCTGACAAGCGAGAGACCTACTTTTTGCCTGTATAGAAAAGTCAAGAGTGGAGTAGCTGTATTCTAAACGTCCTAATGTCAAAATCTCATACCACGCCTCAACTTCGGCCGCTAGAGCTGAAGCTCATTTCGAGCATAACTCGCTCGAGTTCCGTATGCCCTTCAGCCAGCCTCCAGGCCAGCTGCGGGTCGTGTGCGGGTAGCTCACGTGTTCCAGTTATATGTCATCTCTTCACGAACCCGGAGTTCTCCTCAAGGATTCGTCTCATGTTAATACACTTGTTTCATCCCATCTTCTACCTGCTACACAATCCTTTACACTCTCTTCCTCCACGCGCGCTTAATCTTATAACAGGTGCTAGTTAAGTATAGATAGAGGGGAGCAAGATTATATTTACATAATAATAATAAACGCTGAAGTGTTTCACATAAAATTTACTCTCTTATATTGTAGAGTCTTTTGAGATGTTAATACCAAGTTTTACTAGCCCACGTGCTAGCTTTGATGTCTTGCCTGGGGGTATACGCATGCTGCTGTCTGGTACCTCAGTAGAAAGGGCAGACCGAACCTGTTTTTCTGTTGCATAGATTTTGGCTGAGGAATAATGTTGGCGACACGCGCGGGTGGTTGGGTGATCCTTCCTAAGGACAGTGTAGTACGCAGCGGATGCTCTTTCGTACAGAGCCAGGGATTCGCTGTAGCAATGCTGATTTGCGAGAAGGTGGGCGAGGCAGTATACGCTCGTCAGCGTGTCTGGATGCTCAGGCCCCAGCACCTTCTCCGTCCGTGCCAACGTCTGCCTGTTCATCGATTCCGCCTCCTCGTACTTGCCTT
>MU005574.1:9151-87907 GCA_010405425.1 Lentithecium fluviatile CBS 122367 | reverse complement strand
GTCTGCCTGTTCATCGATTCCGCCTCCTCGTACTTGCCTTGGCTGTCCAACACTCCCGCCAAGTTGCTCATGCTCGTCAGCGTGGAAGGATGCTCAGGCCCCAGCACCTTCTCCCTCTGCGTCAACGTCTGCCTGTTCATCGATTCCGCCTCCTCGTACTTGCCTTGGTTGTCCAGCACGAGCGCCAAGTTGTTCATGCTCGTCAGCGTGGAAGGATGCTCAGGCCCCAGCACCTTCTCTGTCCGCGCCAACGTCTGCCTGTTCATCGATTCCGCCTCCTCGTACTTGCCTTGGTTGTCCAGCACGAGCGCCAAGTTGTTCATGCTCGTCAGCGTGCCTGGATGCTCAGAATCAAGCACCTTCTCTGTCATCAGTAGTACTTGTCGATACGTCGCTTCTGCCGCTGAATACTGCCCGAGGCTTGCTTGACACCGTCCCACCCGATTGAGGAGCGAAGCCCTTGCTGTCTCGTCCACTGTGCCATCAAGTCCAGCCACATAGATCGCGTGTGAGAGGTACGTCGTCCATACTTCCTTCCTCTCATGCCCGCCGTGTGGCACTAGATCCTCGAGCCGGGCCGCTGCGCTGCCCGCCCAGATCATCCACTCATTATGGCTCTCCAACCACCGCACGGTTGACATGCGGACCAGTCGGTGCATGTCAAAGAATCGCTCTTTGTCCATCTGCTGTACTAACTGTTGGCGCTCTGTAATAAAGGCATATCCTATTAAGGTTCCAAGCGCTTTTACTTGCTGCACTAAGGAATTTGCAGGAGGTAATAGCGACTGGGGAATGTTAATGCGATCTATGCACGCCATAAACGAAAGATACTCCGCAGCGAGCTGGTCTTGCCTACGTATCTGATCGAAGGAGATGTGCCACGTCTTTGCAATCGTGCTGTCCATCTCTTGGTATCTGCTAGGGTCTTCGAAATGCTCGCTGAAGAGCTCATTCTCTGTGCTAGGATGCCGGAACAACGATATGTACCCAGATACTGATATGTCATTGTTGTTGATGAAAGCAGCTGCCTGCACAATAGCAAGCGGTAGATATGCAAGTATCTCCAGCAGTTCGGCGACAGCCATCTCATCATCAAGTAACGATGGCTTCGTTATTCGCTGCGCAAGCAGCTGCCCTGCTTCAGCTTGGTTCATATCACTCAATCCCAAGACACTGCTCTGCGTTAAAGCACCAGCCGCCTTCCTGCTCCGAGCGGTAAAGAGGATCGTGCCACTAGTGCTATGCGGGAGACGGTCGCTTAGTCGAGCTGAGAACGGGTCGTTGTCTGTGGTACCCAGTAAAACAGCAGGGTCATCAGCATTATCAACAATCATCAGCCAGTCGCCCGGGCTGCCTGAGCTTAGCGTGTCCTTAACCAGCTTCCCGATGTCTGCGTTATCGTCGTTAATTCCTGGTATGCAGAGGCGGATTCCGATCTCCCAATAGGCAAGCTCGAAGCTCTCTCGACTAATAGCAGGCACCCAGAAGACCAGGCGTCTAGCATGTCTCGCCAGGGCGCGATATGCAAATTCAAGGGCAAGTGCTGATTTCCCGCAACCTCCCAGTCCATATATCGTCATGCGTCGATGAGTGGTGGCGGAAAGCAGAAATTGTTCGAGAAACTGAAGCTGGTCTTCTCGTCCAACGAAGAGTTCGTTTCTTGGAAAAGGTAACAATGAGGAGGCTACATATCGTTAGTGTGTAGCTCGTAAACAGAATGCTACTTTGCTAGGACGTACCGGACAAGTTATACAGCCTTTTTGTTCCCAGCCCTTCGTGTCGCTTCTCTATCTCCTCTTTTAGCCGTAGACTTGCGTGCACTTCTCCTTCTCCATATATAAGCGACAAGAACACCCCAAAAATTCCTAGCAAACAGTACACTCTGTCCTCCTCTAACGTTGTCGTGCGGTTGGCGGCCCAGCTCATTCGCTCCTCGACACTGAAGTCGGTAAGACCTTGTCCTCGTAACCCTCCGATAGGAATCTTAGTAATCTCATGGATTTCTCGCACTAGCGATATCCTACTACCCAGCCGCTTGCCGTTCTTAGAGAAAAACTCGACGCTAGCCGGTGCCAGCAGCTCTTGTAACGTCCAGCCTCGCGTGAACCATCGGCTCCGTCGAAAAGCTTCCCCCCACGTTATCCGAAAGGCCTCAGCATCAGTAACCTCCTCCGGCACGAAGACATCCGATAGGTACACATAGCACCTAGATGCACGCTGGTACCAGCGGAACATAGAGTTGATAGCTGTGCTAAGCTCATTGCTGCTAGACTTGTCGATGCAGCAGGTGTCGACCCAGAAGTACTCAAGGCCATCCGCGGCAGCTCGTTCGCTGCAAGAGCGGATTTTGGCGTAGCCAATCTTGTCCTTGCCTGTACCGGCCACCAGCTCATTGTACGTGACCTCTTGGCCCTCGGTCCAGGTGTGCGATAGGATGGCATAAGGAGGAGCGTCGCCGTCGTTGAAGAAAACGAGCTCGAAGTCGCCGCGCAGTGAGCGCTTTAAGAGCCGCATCGTCGAACCTGCGCGTTCTCTCAGAGCACAGGGCGCCGGTCGAGTTCGATCGCGATGCAAGCGTGGTGTCGTAAGAGGTAGGAAGCGCAGAGCAGCAGTACATGTCTCTGGACCTGCTCAAGTTAGGTGCATCAACGGGGAATGCATCGAGCAGGCTGCCAGCTGGCGCTCAACGGGCGTTTAGGTGGTGCTCAGCCGTACGCTCCATGTCCGAGCGGGGCTCAGCGTCGACGTTGCCTTGCCGCCGCGACTCTAGTGGATCGCAACTGGTAAAGCGACAGGACGCAGACTGCGAGCTTAAAGGCATGGCTACTGACTAGAAACAGTTTAAACATACATAGACATGTCGCGACTGCGAAATTAGCTGTCAAATGTGGCACAAGTCTAAGCAAGTTATGCTCGAAGCGAGCCAAAATCACGCTAAAAGTACCAGAGTGTGCGTCAGCACGATTACGAGGAGCTCGTATTTAGTGTGTCATTACCGAATCTTGGCGCATCCTCGCAAATCCCCCCCCCTACGGACAAATACGTCTTTCACGATCTTTTAATGTTTTTTTTTTAGCATGGTTCGAGCCATTATTCATATAATTTGGACGTGATTTGGGTGAGTAATGCGATGTGGAAGTGAGGCTGTGGATGGGCTTGTTTGGTGTTGATGGGTGCTAAGGATCTTTGGTTATGACACACTAAATACGAGCTCCTCGTACAATACGGCTATTCTGCTTCTAACCTTTCCGTACAGTAGGGACGCGAGCGCTCTTGCCTGTCAACTCTGCTTAATCTTGCAACGGATCACTACTCAGGCGCAATAAGCTCGAATATTTGTATGTCGTGCTTGGGATATATTTGTTAAATGTCTATCTACAGCCTTACATGTTTTAAGAGAAGATGCACGAATTCTCTGGTTAATCTAAGGCTGTCGGAAATAGCGCTGTCGTGCATGTCAGCGACGAAATGTGGTATTACCAGCGAAGCAGGATTTGTGTAAAGACGACATAGAGTACAGACAAAGATTAGGAATTAGAGTCTCTATTCGGAGATTATCTTTGCTGTTTAACTATTGTTGGCTTTGTGATGGTGGAAGGCACCGGAGGGTTTTCGCTGCGCAGGGAGGGAAGTTGGATGATGTACATTTCACGTCTGCGTTATTGAGGGCAACGATGGTAAATGGGCGGTGGTTGTTTACATCGTTTGAATCATCATTCTCATATATACAAAAGCATCAATCTGATCTGAACTGGCTTCCAGTATATGTTTCGGTGTTTGTTTGTAGTCATCAACGCCCACCCCGTTCGTTGCACTCGAACATACATCATTGCAAGGAATGAGTGACTGTCGCAAACACTCGTCCAACTCAGCATTCGCCGCACTACATCCCCTCTCCCCCTCCCTCCCTCCCACCAAGTCGGCATCTTACAAACGCGACAATCCGACGACCTCGCGCGGCGCGTGGTACGTAGGCACCTTCATGTCGAGCGCGGCGCCCGAGTAGCCGAGATCCTCACCGGTCAAGACGGCGCACTTCTCGCCGATGAGGAGGGCGGTCGAGTACGTGTTGCAGCCGACGTTGTCCTGCATCATCACCGTTAGCAAATATTCCTTGTACTTGTGGTTGGGTTGTGGAATGAAGTCAGGCACCAGGCAATGTATTGGGGTGTGACATACAGGGCAGATACTCAGATCAGCGACCTTTAGGCCCTTGACGCCGTGCACGTTCAGACGCTCATCGAGCACGCCGTGCTTGACGATCGAATTGCCCTCCTTCGGGGCCATGGAGCATGTGCCGAGGGAGTGCCAGGTGGTCTCGACGTGGCCTGCGCCATGTTAGCGATGCCAAACTAAAGTCAGTGGTACAGGATGGCCATACGCTTAGTCCAGTCGATGATGTGCTTGATATCCTCGTTGGAGTACTGCAGGTCGTTTAAGATCTCTTGGCAGTTGGAGTTGAGCCAGGTCGGCTCGGGCGCGCGGCCCTTCTCAACTGGCATGCTCCAGGATCCGTGCTGGATGCCCGCAGTGACGTTTCCGGGGAGGGCATACTACTTTGCATCAGTCGGCGCTCCACGTCGCTTCAAACGAGCCACTTACGGCATTGGTGGTAGCAAGATCCATATCCCTGGCCCTTGCAGGGCTGTCATAAGCGTAGAATGGGTGCATAGCCTGCACTTCTCCTGCATACGCGTCCATTCTCCGGGCCGTCTCACGCGACTTGATGTAACCCCAGACCATGGGCGCCATATCGCGCTTGTCGTTCATGAAGCCGGCGTCGAAGTCGGGGGCTTCGTACGGGTTGGGCGAGACGATGTGCGTGGAGCCGCGGGAGAAGGGGTACTCGAGGAAGTGGAACATGGTGAAAAATTTGCCGGGAGGCATGAGCATGTGGTCACCGAACCAACCGGCGATGACAGCTAAACAGGAGTCAGCCCGTTATCCCACAACTTTCGGGATGAGGAGACTTACAGTAGTGCATCACAGGCTTATCGGGCTTGTCCTTGAAGTAGCTGTCCCAGCCTGATCGGAACTCTGGGCATGGCCACGAATCCATCATATTCAACTCATCCTCTGTGGGCCTGACCTTGACACCGGCATCGATGCCATTGGTCGCAAGCGGGCCCGTACCGTTGGTGTTCCACTGGTTGAAGACTGCCTCCTGCACCTTCGGGTCACCTCGGACGAAGTCGTCAAAGCTCTCAACGTGAGGCTTAGCGCGGAAGACGGAGAAGGTCTAAATGATATTAGTAGCATTCCGTGCGCCTCAAAAAAAGCACATACCAGATAGTGGTCCTGGAAATTCAAACCGACACCCGGGAGATCGACAAGAGGCTTGACACCAGCCTTTCGGAGCTTCTCTGGGTTACCGATACCAGAGCGCTGGAGAATGAGGGGTGAGCTCAGAGTGCCGCCGGAGACGATAATCTGCTTGCGAGCCTTGAAGACGCGATTTGTCAACTGGCCAGGAGAAAGCGGCTTGGTGGGGACGGTGTTGACACCGACTGCTCGGCCACCCTCAATGATGACCTTGTCCACCTTGGTGTTGACAGCGAGATGCAGGTTCTGATGGACCGCACGGGTACTGTGGATGTAGCCGTGGGCCGAGTCGCTTCGGCGGCCGGTATCGCGGTTGATCCACTTGAGCCAGTGCTCGGCGCCGTGGCCGGTAACCAGGTCCTGGAGATCGTCGGTCGTGGGGATGCCCTGGGACTCGCTCGCTCGTAGGAAGTCTTCCTTGATGGGATATGTGTAGTTGCCGAACGAAACTTTGATTGGTCCCTCAAAGCCATGGATGTCGCGGTTGTTGCAGGAGCGCTAGCAGAGGTTAGTGTCTACGTGATCTGGTGTCGAAGAGGCCAAATGTACCTGATATGTTTCGTGCCTGTTCAAATGCGGTTAGCAGATGTCTCAAAGATATGAGACGGAGCTTGCGTACTTCTTCATCAACGGAATGAGCTCCTTTGTGGTCCAGCCCTTCGCTTGGAAGTCGTCGTAGTCCGAAGCGGACGCACGAGTGTACATCTGAGTGCATGTCAGACGTGTTCGATTCCAGATGTGCCTGTACAAGACCCACCATGAAATTGATCGAGGAACCGCCTCCCAAGATGTGGGCGCATGGCACCACGGCTCGTCGTCCATCAAGCCATTCCGAAGGTCGCGAGTAGTAGAATGAGGCAGTCTTGCTGTCCAATTTCATGTTACGCGGGTAGATACCCGGACGGAAAACCCTTCACGCATGTAAGCCTTGAACGAACGGATGGAGTTGGGAGGAAGCTCACCATGGGTTGTTCAGATTACTCTCTCCACCCTCAATCAAGAGGACCTGGAGATTGTGGTCCAAGTTCGCGAGTCGTCCAGCGACAACGCAACCACACGATCCACCGCCGCACACGATGATGTCGACCTAGAAGACTCAGCCACGCACCATCTCACAGCTTCTCCAGACTCACCTCGTCGGGAATCGTCATGCTGATGTTGTTGGAGTTCGAATGTCGTAGGTTCTGTCTGTGATGGCCCGAAAGCTGCAGTACAGGGAGTATTCTCCAATGCTTGAGGGTACCGGCTTCTTAAACCATCCAACCCCGCACACGCAGGGCCCTCGGTCTCAAGGAGCTCCGTCACCTGAGGCGGACTGGAACTGAGCTTTTGGACAACGACCGCGCGGATCCCGGGCGGCGCATGCGTCCAAAGAGGGGCGTGTACCTAGCCGACCTGTATCACGCATTTCCCCCAAGCTCGATGAGTGGTGCGCCAGTAGGACCCTGAGACCGTAAACCAGTGTGGCAGTTGCGGAATATCGTCCGCTGCGGATCCGCAGCGCATGTTGGGTGAGCGGCCGCGGCGTAAGGTACATGCAAGGAGGTACTCTGTTCATGATTGGCCTAGCAGATCTGGCCAGGATGTAACCCAGGGTTGCGGTTCTGAAGTAAAGGATGGTGGAGCATGGGGTAAGAGTAGCGCTTATCTCCCTGACCGTGCACCATGCGTTGACCAAGGAGGATGCATAGAGCTTCTCCACCTGAATGCACTCATTGCGGATCCGTACGCCTAGCTCTCCTTCGTCGGCACGTACGGAAATACGTCAGCTAAGCCCCGTCTTCTCGTAGCCTCGCGCGACGGAAGAATTTAGCAGAACTCGACGCAATCGAGAACGGAAAACTAGCAGTAAGCACTTCAATTGAGGGGAAAAAGTGGACGCCTCTGAGCTCACAGCTAGGTTGGAGCTTCTGGAGCTGCAGGATGCTGCGGGAAGCCGTCTCTTAGCGTAATGCGGGGTTAGCGGCAAGTGACGTTGAGGCGCCGGCATGGATTGACCTGGTGCATCCTGCCAGTCTAATAAGCTAGAAAGATGAACTACACTCAGCTAGCATGTGGGGTACAGCATTTGCTAAGGAAGCCCAGTTCATCTCGATTCGAGATGCGCGCGGGCGTGGCGTGACAATAGATGGAACGCACCAGCCCACGCACCGGAGCAGCGACAAACTACACTAACAAGGACAAGGACTTGACTTCTCTGCTGGATATCCCGTTCCCTCCCCACTGCCTCCCCCACCGACCGTCCCAAGGAAGCCCAAGTCTATCTCGACGCGCGCTGACTCGCTGACTCGCCCTCGGGAGCGGGGCTTGCTTGGAAGCGGGGGCGAAGCTGCGGCATTGATCCAAAGTAGGCGCGGTGCGGGGCCGAGGGGTGTGTGGTAGCACAGGAGCCGCATTCGCATTCAGGCAGTTCTGGAAAACCACGCGAAGCTAGCACGGCGCTGCCGCACACTGGTGCAGAGAGTGGCGCGCCGCTTAGAAATGAAAGGTGATAGCTCCCTTCGGATCCGAAAATAACATGCGATTCAATTGACCATGCACATGGAAGAAGCTGGATGAGTTCGAAAAGCGATTCTTTGGATAGCCATCTCGAAAATGGAGGCTGGCATGTGGATGTGTGTCTATGGAAGTAAAATGTGCCGATAAGAGTAAATGTACCGGTTTCCCAGGTACCCAATCAAAGTCGGGTATCGTATGCAGACCTTATTTCCGGAAAACGCCGTGGTGATGCATGAGAGTGGGGTGAATAACAAAGGAAACTAAGGAAAGGCGGATCCGCTCGCTGTTGATGATGACGGCGGGTTTCCATCCGGCAGGACGCTGGAACTTCAGATCCTTGGCGGATCCGCTCGCTCCACAACCGGTACTCTAGATGATATCCGCACGTTCCCATCCCGTAGGACGCTGGAACTTGAGATCCTTGCGAGGATGGGGCTTCGTCTCGTCCTTGTACTCGCTAACGTACGGATTCGGGTCTTCGACTTGGTTCAGGTTGCCCAGCGTGTGGTTGACCTCGCGATGCTTGCTCTCGTCCGCGCGGATATAGAGCAGCAGGTCGCGCATGGTGCGATGACCCTCGGGCATCTTCCAGTAATCGATCGCGATTTGCGGGGCCTCGAGCGTCTCCCACTTGGGTAGCCGCCCTGCATCGATGTCCTTGATCTGACGCGTGTACGTGATGACCGCCTCCTCTTCGAGGTATCCGACGAAACGGTGTACGGTGCGTGGGCTGAGGAGGTATGCAAAGAATAGTGCGTTGCACCAGATACCCTGGGCGCCCAGCACCATGAGCCGCATGAACAGCCCGGGCTTGCTCATCTTGAGGAACGTGAGGAGGTGCATTCGCTCGTTGAAGCTCTCTTCGAGCAAACTTTCGATCCTAATTGTCGTTAGCGACGCCCATGCTCAGGGTGTAGCCCTGCTTACCATCCGTTGTCCCTCTTCATGCGCCGCATCGAGTGCAAGTGGCGAATCATGCCTGCTACCATCCCCGGCACGCCTGCCACACTCTCGAGGAAGACATTGCGAATCATGTACTTGTCTTCTGTCATGGCGAACTTCTTCCTCGCCGCCTCGGGATCCTTCTCGTTGAGAGCGATTGCTTTCTCATGCTTGTATCCCGTTGCGACATCGAGGTTCCAACGAAGAAGCCTGACGGCCACGAGGGCGACCTTGTCGGACCAGGACTTCGCTTCGCGGTGAGCTACGACGACGTTCTCCATCTCGTCGTATGAATATACTATAAGAATAAGCGGTTGGTCCTGCGCCTTGGTGCTGATGCTTACCCGGATGTGGCCATGATGGTGGTGTCCGGCGGACCTTGTCGGTCTCCTTCGCAGGGAAGAACTCGTTGATCTTGGAGCTGCTCGACGAATTGGAGAAATGACGCTGAGGCGTGGGGGTCAACTGAAGCTGGTGCACCACGACGAAGGCTGGTCGGAGGGTAGCACTTGAAAGCCGGAGGCCATTGAAGGCTGTGAAGAGCTGTGTCGCCGCCCGCTTGGAAGCAACTGGCCCGCACGTCACCCTTGCTGAGATCATGAAGAAAGGGATATGCAACTGAATAGCTGTATGTGCTATGGAGGAAATGTCCTGTGGAGGGAAGTGCAGGTTAGCAGCTGAGGCAGCAAATGGCGGTTTTATATCAAAGGGAGGTCCCTCTCCGGCGTCGAGCTCTATCGGGGTCTCGTTCAGCCATCTCAGTCATCAAAGCCACGGGAATGCGCTCAGGCCCTAATCTGACGTCGCCGACGAGGCCGCGCAGGCGCCGTGAAAGCCCGCGTAGGTCATATGCATGGAGAAGCTTGAGCAGCTGAGGTTGTCGACGAGAACGAGCCGGGTTGCAGCGCCAAGCATCGCTTCCAGATTGGAGGCCATGGGATTCTCGTTCCGAAATATCCTCGCGGCGGGCTTTCGGTGATTCGGGCCCTCGCCTCTCTCGCCCGAGCCGTCCATAAGGCTGGAAAATCCCACGCAGCCCTGCAACCTCACCATACTAAAATATCTCGACTGTTCTTTTCTGAGGCTGTGAAGCGAAAGCGGTTCTCGTCTGGTTCGCGATTAAACAGGTGGCTTGAGTATTTTTTTTGGAGCTGTCAGTGGCTGCTTAGAAGACCTTACGTGCAGCCACCCACATATCTAGAGCCGCATCAATCTCTCGGCGAAAGGAGCTGGTCTAATAGCAGAGAGGGAGAAAACCCCATCCACCAGAAATACATGGTGGTCTGAGATTATTCGAGTATTTGTCACTTTGACCTTGCTCGACCTCGACCTCTGACACGAGACGCGTCAATTCTCGTAATTCTGCGCATTCAATATAAAAAGTGCTCGCCATGGTCGCCGACCGATAGCGACTAGGTCCAAGCTGGCAACACCGGGGAATTATGGAGCACACGTGCAGAGCCAATCTTGACCGCGGTCAAAATGGCAGTCTATTCATTTGATAAGTATTGCCGTTGCTAGCCCCAGGCGATGCCTATTTGGTATGGAAGCCACGCTCGCCCGATTTGGTGGAAATGTCTGACTGCTCGACCCCAGTCACGCTGGCTGCCGACGGACCCTTGTGGAGATGCTGGACAAACTCCTTCAACGCATCCGCGCTGCCCTGGGCTTCGCCTTGGACCTGAACCAGGTCAGTGGTGAAATTTGACGAGCATGGGGCCAGTACCGAGCCGTCCGATGCATTGGTCACGAATCCAGTTACGCCAATGCTTTTTGCTTGCTTGCAGGTGAAGGACCTGTATTGTTCAGCTGGGGAGTACTTACACTCGAGATGCCATGTTGTACCGGAAGTTGACCCCTAAGCTGTCAGTACGCCATGCCGGATCGTGGGCAGAGAGAACTTACCCTGGACTTCGCCCTCCACCTTGAACGAGACTCGCTTTTCGGCCATTCTGATCGTGTTGGAGAAGAATCGTTTCATGCACAGGCTGCTGTGGGGGTTGAGAAACAATCAATTGTTTGGACGTTCAGAGACAATCAAATTCCCCACGCACGACACGACGTCATGGTGATTGCTGAGCCACAGCAGGCGCGACAGCCCTACGCGCCGCGAGAGGGAGGCACTAGCCGCGCGCCCTCACCCTTGCCCTTGCACTGCGGGGTTCAGCCGCCCACATCACGGAGGCGGATAATAACACAGACTTGCCTCGCACCATCTGAAGCAGAGGCGGTCTGGTGCTGCGACCGTGTCGTGCCGGCTCAACACACCCAAGTTCCAGCGGATTAGTGCGCGGATTGGCCGGGCCGCTAGCGGGTGAGGCGTGAGGCGCTCGCCTGTCGCGTTGTTTGTGCTCGCGTCACTCCTGAAACCCTTAATCTAAACGCTTGCAACACCGCAACTGCTCACCCACAACGGCAACCACACTCGCACCCATGGCCCTTGCAGTGCCGTCACCATATTGATCGTCGCCAAACGCCTTCGCAAGTCCACTCACAGCGCCCCACAAAGCTCCCGCTCCCGCTACGGCCACGTCACCCCTATCAACCCGCCATGGAGACGACTCCCTCACCTCCGCCCGAGCGGGCTTCGTCGCCCGAGCCCTGGGTGACGCCGTCGCTCGCACTCGGGGCTGTCCCGCAGCTCGACCGCTCCGTCTCTACGGCGTCGTCCGTGTCGTCGGTATCGGGTCGATCAGCGAGCTCTCGGCTCTCGGATAGTGGCATCCCGGGAAGGAGGAGGGGCTACATGAGGCCGGAAGGGACACAGTTCTCCCAGTCGGCGAAGAACAGAGAGAGCGTCATGAACCTGGGGACCATCGCACATTTGCAATACTACTTCGCCCGGACCGGGCTGCTAGACGAGGCGACAGGCAGAGTCGCTAAGAAGCGGAAGAATGGCTCGAGAACGGCAAGCGGGACGGAGCGGCCTCTCTCTGGTGTCTCCGCCGTCGACGACGATCTCTCCGTGTTGTCGCTCTCCACCCCAGAGGGCATGGACCACCTGGGAGAGGGATTTGTGGAGTCGCCTCTCGACGAGACGGCGTCGGTCAACTGGGGGGATGATAATGAGCCGGTGATGCTTCCGCCTACTGTGAGCACGTACAAGAACAACCCGGTCTACGTCCCTCCGCCCCCGGACATGACAATCCTCCGCCGCGAGCTCCGCGAGTCGCTCGATGAGAGCGCCAAACATCTACGCGAGCTTGAGAAGGGTTTTGGTAGCGCCATATCGGGGGCTGTTGGTGGAGACACACAGAGCGATGCCATGGACAGTGCTGCCGCAAGACAGTCAGCCGATGCCCCAGGCTGGCACCAGATCCAGGGCTTGAATTTGCTAGACGTCGCTACGCTCGCTATCAGAGCGGCCAAGAACTACTACACCGCACACGAAGATCCCCAACGGCTTTACAGCATCAAATCCGAGCGTGCCATTAGGAAAGAGCTTTACGACGTATTGGAGGTACTGAAACGACTCGCCATACGCAACTTTGCCAACGGAGTGCAGCCGTCTGAGACCGCAAGCATCAAAGCCTGGGTGGAGGGCATCGGGAAGCTTCTGGACACGGAGGAGGAAAAGGAGCGACAGGAGCAGGAAGAGCGGGAGAGTTGGTCCTGGCGGGAAGGTGATTGGACGGGACGCGAGAGAGAAAGAGAGTTGCTCTTCCTGAGATCATTCGACGCTGACCCGGAAGTTCTCCCGGAATGGACCGATCCGCAAGGTGCGGAACTGCCTACGCCCTTCCTCGCTGCATTACGAAATGGACTCCGGCTAGTCCATCTGCACAATACCCTGGTCAAGAAGTCGCGACGGCAATTTGAAGAGATCAAGCAGTACCACATCGACACAGCAAAGCCGTATCGGTGCGCGGATAATCTTCGGTACTGGGCCAAAGCAGCCGACCTCCGCTGGGACATCAAGCTCGATGTCGACGTCATGGGCGTGGTGCATGGCACGGATGCGGCGGCTTGGAACAAGTTCGACGCTGCGCTGTTGAAGTGGTGTTCCGGAGTGCGCGAGGAGCTCATGAAAGAATGGAAGCAGCAGAAGAGTCAAGCGAAGACGCCAACGCTCCAGATCGACCCTAATTATGGCGGCTCATAGACTGCTTTGGCGGGTCTTGAAGAGGTGGCTTGGCATGGCTATACAGACTTGCATTCTCTTTTCTCTGAAGTTCTTTCTGCCCGACCTCTTTTGTACATGATATTGCCGACGACATTTCATGATTTTCCTGAAGCGGCACCCAGGTTGGATACCACTGGCATCTCACACTTTTATATTGTTCAGACGGACAAGATGAGGTGGATGATTTTAGGAGATGCATCCATCGGGCTTGATTTAGATACCCCCTCCCATCATCGCCAATTTGCATTTTCGTAGTTTATATTGAGGCATTTTGTATGAAGTTTTTTTTCCGCACCGGAACTTAAGGACAAAGGTGTTTGTGATGGCGTTTGTTTGTGCAAGGGAAGAGGTAAGTTACTAGTGGTAAGGCTTATTTGTAGACCACTAGACTCTTAAAGTTGATACAGAATCGCATATTCCTAATGTTTGCCAGGCTGTTATATGCTTTAAATAGCAAGAGATCTCTAGAAGTCGTTGCTTTTATGAGGATTTCGCCTCAAGATTCATGTATTAATTGGCGCTATTTTGCGGTGCTGCCAGACTTCTATTACATGTAATTAGTTGGAAAACATTATCTCTATCCACCGTTATCGTATTAGCCAAAGTCCTCCATAGAAACTCAGCTCGCTCACTAGCTAGCCTTTACCTTTGTACAGTTTAGAATTGTTGAGCGGCGATCTGCCTCCACTCTAGACCTCCCCCTTCAAAGACTCCCCGTTCATCAATAGAATCGCTTCTTCGCGCATAGGAGCGCGATCACTGTTCAGCCACTCGCTCAACTCTGCCCCATCAGGCGCCGAATAATTTCTTACAGGCAACGGCAAAACCCCCGTACATTCGACCAAGTTATTTATGTGCGGAACGCCGAGGACACTGAGGCGGATATACACCGCGGCATATCCCTTATCCCAATCAGCTCACACACTCTCAAGAAGATAGGCGCGTACACCTGGAGGACTCACAGAATTCCAAGTCTCAAGGCCATTCACCGGATCCGCAAACACCCCCCAAAGCGGCAATGACTCTTCAAATGTCGCAATCTCCACGTCGCTATGGAACTTGAACACCCGTTTCGGCGTGTCGTTGCGCGGCGTCTCGCGATAGAAATCCGTGCTCCACACTCCCGGCGTCGAACTCTGCGGATCGCCCGCTCGCGCCGTGTCCTCGAAGCGCTGCTGGCCGATTGTATGCGCCCCAAGCAGCGTAATCAGATCCCCCCTATCGATCGTCTTATCTTCGAACAGCGCAATCAAAGGCTCCGCATCCTGAGTCGCTTGTGGCAGTCTGCCCTCGGGCGCAGGAACGTCGCTGTCGTTGCGGCCTACAAAGGACAGAATGCGCGGGCCTTGGGGACAAACCGCCGCAGCTACAGTTGCACCCATTTGTACGAGGTCGGCCATGCCGGCGCCGTACGAGTGGAAGGTGTGGTAGTACGCCCACATCTTGTTGTTGATCTCCTCGAGCCCGCGGTTGATGGGCCGCGCGATCTCCCCCCCGAGCACGAACGAGCCGTCCGCGCCGCTGCCGCCCTCGCTCTTCGACCAGGTCCCCGCATCGTGGAAGCCCAGCCGGATCGCCTGCCGCGCAAACTCGTTGCAACGACCCGTTGGCCCCCTAAAGTCCCGTTCCATCTCCTCAGCGACGTACGACCACACGCAGCATGTGTCGGCGCGGCATTCGGGGCTCGCGAGAGGGCCGGGAGCCGTGTATACGTAGGTGAGATTCTGGGTAAAGGGTGCGGTGGCGTTCTCGAGCAGGAGGATGGACTTTATGAGTGCGCCGACACGGGTGAGTTCTGCGTCTGGGAGGGTCTTGAGGTCTGCGAGGAGTTCGGGTGTCTCGGGGTCTCGTTTCGAGAGGAATGCCGGGTGGGATAGTGTGCGGCTCATTCCAGGGAAGGCGTTGACGGCGAGGATGATGTGGAGGAGGACACGGAGGGTGGATATGCAACGCATTGTTGATGGTGCGTAGCTCGGTGGCTGAATGGGTCAGTGGACAAGTAAGGGTGGACAAGGTCAGCGTGGTGATAAGGCCAGCTCTGGAGGAGAAATGCACGATTTATATGAATGTCCCAACGACCTGGTCAACGGTAAGTGCCGCGTTTGCAATGGACATATAGACATCCGCCACCTTGGGTCTCGTCGCAGAACGGGTTATCGAAACAAGACCTCGAATATCGATTACTCGGTACGAACGAGAACGACAAGAAGCGATTGGACGCTACGTCTGCGGTGTATAGCATACTCGCAACATTTTCCTCTTTGACTGTTTATCGTTCGAGACATCAGCATCGCGTTGCAAGAATGGAGGCCTAAAGAAGCAGGTACAGGACTTCTGGGGAAATAGAGGGATGGAAATGTGGGACGTCTGGAGGATATGGGTGATGGGAGAGAAGGATGGGAGACGGGGGAGGATAACGAGAACGGGAACGAGAACGAAAATTTTGAACGAGAACGAGGACGTGGACGCGAAGGAAGCGGTTATTTGCGGGACCGGAGTTTATCGAACTTGCCAATCAGAAAGGAGATTAGAGGAATGCGACTTCTCTCTCTAGGACTTTGGGCTGTGGTTTTCTTGAGATGCTGCATGTTGTTAGGCAGGGGTTGGGTATTGAATGTTATAGTGGCGGAATGGTGAATGCGGCGGTGCAATGTGTGTGTTAAGCAAGAGCGGGAGGGAAACATGGGTATATGAATCATTGTAAAGATAAGGAAGATCTAAAGAGAAGAGTAAATGGAAAATTGGGAAGACTAGAGATACAGAGAGGAAAATATTGGCGAGCGTGTAGAAAGAAATTTATGGTCGAAGGGGGAATGGAAGATAGGGGTGCTGGAGGTGAGATGACTCCTGATGGGATTTCGTCGAGGACCAGCCTGGAGCAAGGATCTTATAGCCTGGAGCGTGTCGTCGATATGCCACCCTTTCTATCGCAATTGTAAGGCTGCGAGGATGAAATTGGGAAATCCTACCCGGAGGGGTGTCAATGCCTGATGATTGAGAATGCAACCTCCCGCTAGCGTATCCAGAGGCGTCTCCGCACTCTCCCATCTACGCTATCGGAGTTAGGTCAATCAACAAGTCGAACGTAGGTTCACCCCCATTCGATGGCACCTCCTTGAACAACCTATACTGCGTGATCTCTAAGCCCAGATCCGGGTGGTCCTGCAGCATGAAATGAACTGGCTTGGTGTGCATGGTACTCGACATCTTCTCAAACATCAGATCCCCCTTCATGATGGTTATGGTCATCTCCTCCACAATCACCTCCTTGAAAGTCTGCTGGGTTGCTGGCGTAACGATAGTATCGCGCCCAATAGTACGAAGCGTATTAGGATTAACCCCCGCGGCCTCTGCCGACACCACCCAGTTATCCATGACCATGTCCGACCACCTAACCTCGTTCTCGGGAAGAGCGGCGGGCCTGGTATACATCTTGTTGCCGAATCGACCCGTGTAAGCGCGATTGAGGTCATATTGCGCGTTCCAGCTTTCCTTGATGACGAGTAGGCCTCTCTGGGGCGCTTCAGCCGTCTCGACGAAGTTCTCCCGGGCTGGCTGGGTGATCTCTCGCTTTAAACTGTCGAGTTCTCGTTGGGTCCAGCCTTTGTCTTGGAGGTCGGCTTGCATGGCTGGCCAGATGTCTGATTCGAACGCGGCGGTTGTTGCTGGGTTGTTCTTGATTTTTGAATAGGACCACGTCCCGGGCGCGGCCTCGTCGTAGAGTCCAGTGGATTTGAGGTATTCTCGATCGGCAATGTCGTAGATTTCGCCCTCGTTTAGTTGCGTATGTTGTCGGTTGTACTTGCCTTCGACGTTCTTGGTGGGACAGCCTGCACGCTTTAGACAGCCCTCAATGGGTCGAGGAGGTGCCGGCTTCTTCGGGACAGTGGGTTCTGGCGGTCGAAGGCCGGAAGATCTTCGCCGGGGTTGGGCTTTGCGGTACCAGGTTCCACTGGCTTTAGAGGTTTGATCTCAGGTGTGTCTAGAACGATGTCGGGCCCACTGACTGGAGGTTTGGGAGCGACTGGGGGTTTGGGCGCCGTTGGAGGCTTAGGGGCGATTGGTTTGGGCTTGATGGGGACTATCGGCTTCGGTTTAATAGGGACCACAGCGGCTCGCTCAAACAGGCCATGGAGTACCTGACCCCAAGAGGCGAGGTCGTCACGTTTTGGGCTTGCTTGGCTGAGGTCTTGCAAAGGCGCTGCAAGAGCGGCGCCTAACAGAAGGATGTTGGCGACGGAGAATCGCATCGTGGACTAGAAGCCAGGAACTCGGCCTAGTGGTTCAGTGATCTGAGGGGAGCCTGCGTATGCTTTCCGTTGTATGACTAGCGGGACTGTTCAAGGGATCCTGCCCTAGTAATGTAGAGGGTTGTAAGGAACGTGTGAATGAAAGAGTGTTGACAGCTTCCCCTCAAATTAGAAGGAACGCGTATAGAATGCAGAGCGGTGAGAAGTGAATGATGTTGTGATCCTGCAAGTTTAGCAAGCGGATAACAGACATTAATACCAAAGAAAAGTCGGGTAAAGCTGCTTGAACATATTGGTATCTTACACCATGTTCCGTTTCAACACCGTGTTGGCGCATCGGATGGAGTAGTGACATCGTGCGATGGAGGTTGAGTGTCAGGAGATGCCAGGTACACTGGCCGTTCCGTCTAACGCGCCCATTTACAGTATGTGTGGTATAAATGTTTCCGTCTCATGTAGCTCTGTCTATTCATGGCTAGAGTACACTGGAGTCCGACAACTCGGCGATTCCCGTCGAATACGTGAAGACCAATGTAGCGACTTCTCGTGGACCGCGTAGAATCAGTCCGCTACGGATGGAAGGTCGCTTTGTTTTGCGGCGGCGCTTGGAGGAGCTGCGCGTGGGAATCTGTCGGCGGAAAGGGTGTAAGAAAGTACGAAGTCAAAGTTTCATATATTGGCAGTCGCTCTTTAAACGAGGTAAAGTGTATCGAGAGTTCTGTTAGGGCGCTGTATAAGCAAACTGATACTTGCCCGGTGGATACATCTCTGGCGAGGTTCGATGAGGACGGCCTCGGATGACGAGCGCTGGTGAGTCTCGAACGCAATTGTGCAGCGCAACCCATCGGTACCCGCGCCGAGTACGAGTTCCGTCTTTCAGCTTGTGTATCACGACACGAAGTGGTCGGGCTTGCTTTGTTGTCCGTTGCCGACCACCGCAGAAATTCAAGGTGTCGATGGGGTAGTATGTAAGCAACTAGGCCAAGAGGGGCAAGTGCAACCGCGCCCATAGCGCCTTTATCTTAAGTGGGTCTAGGCAAGAGTGATAGCCACTACAAAATTCACCTGTGAGAGCAGGACAACATATTCTGTAAAGGGAATGATACATGTTAGGGTGTGGTGAATGCTTAAGCGCATTGTATTTGCTGAAAAATATATTGTCTCAATGTGGCAGTGGAATCAAAGAAACGGTGTTGAACGGTGAGGCGTGAAACATCTGGCCCTTTTCTGCTTTCTAACCGCAAAATGTCTGCGTATCAATAGATGCATATCGAACAGTGAACTTTCGATCTTCAGCCATTCACTATCGGCTGCTTATCACCACAGGCACGCTGAGAGCCTTCACCAACCAATCGGAGGCGGTCTCACCTCCGTACGTTCATTTATAGGGCTAAACTCTGCCTCGGACGGCGCAGCCTCACCCACCTTGCACACCCACAGCCTCCAGCATGACATTCAAGTCTCCCTACTTCCCGGTGCAAGCATGCAGGCCTTTGCAGCAAGACATCTCCCCTTCTGCGCCGCAGCTGTTCGAGCGAGCATGCGCTTCCCTCAACCGGGCGTCCGAAATTCTTGCCGTGGCGGCGGCTGACATGTCGTCCGCATCGATCGATATGCGGACAGCGGCCATCACGGTAAAGTCGCGGTATAAGAAACGACGTAAATTACACATAAAAGTGTCTCCATACTTTCCCATGCCGGTTGTTGCCGTCCCTGCCCCAAATGGCGACGCTCCCCCGCCAGAGCAGAAGGCGCGGAAGAAGATCACCTCAACTTCGCAGGTTGGTCCCCAGATGTCACCACATTTCACACTACCATCTAGCAGAAGAACAGAAAATGTAGACATCCCAATACCACCAGACGCATCCCAACCCATCGATCGTTACTTCCGTAGCCCCACTCCGCCTGGTCTGAGCTTCGACCTCCAAACACCACTCTTTGGCCTCATCCAGGAGCGTATCTGTGGTGATCTCTTCGCTCTCGTCGTGCAAGCCATACCGTGGAACAAGACCCGCGGCTTGGCAGCCCGCCCCATCCTCTGGGTCCTTCTCCGCAAATATCCCACTCCCGAGGTCCTCGCTGGTGCCACACTTCCCGACGTTGAGGATATCATTCGCAAACTAGGCCTGCAGCAAAGACGAGCTCAGCGTCTCGTGGACATGGCGAAGGCGTGGATAGCATTGCCACCGACCCCAGAACGAAGATACGGGAGACGCCACTATCCTAGGAAATGCAGTAACTTGGCCGTCAAGGACGGCGAATTGTTAGGCCCAGACGACGTACGAGAAGGCTGGGAGATTGCGCATCTCCCTGGTGTTGGCGAGTATGCCCTGGACTCTTTCCGCATCTTTGGACGGGACCGTCTGCGTGGGATTTCGGAAGGTTCCCTCGTAGAGCCGGAGTGGAAGCGTTTGGTTCCCAAAGACAAGGAGCTGGGCCCGTACGTGAGATGGAAATGGGCGCAGGAGGAGTGGGACTACGATGTTGCGACCGGCATAAGTAGGCGGATGTAATTCCCGGAGACTGCTGGGGTACTCTACATCAACGCCCACGTCTCACGCACCCGAAATGCCGACAATCATGGCGAAAACTCAAGGATAACTGCCTAAATCCCTTCGGCCCCCATTTCCTCCAGAAGCATTAGCATACTCTCCAAACCATCATCCCTCGCTCGCTTTACCGCTTTCCGACCGAATTCGCCGTCTACCCTCGCTCCTAATGCCACAAACTCTCTCACCAGATCGGCTCTCTCAAAAGCTACAGCAGCAACAAGTGCGCAGCAATCCATTGGATGTCCTCTGTATTGGCTGTTAATACTCGCACCCCGCTCAACCATCAGCCTGACCAAGTCCCAATGGCCGCCTCTCGCCGCACAATTCATATAGTCTTCGTTACCCCACGGCGATTCCATATGGTCTAGCAGCACCCGTACAACTGAGATTTGCCCATCTCGACAGGCGGGCCCGAGCGCATCGCGAATTGTCTCGTGGGGCGCACCCATGTTGATCAGATGTTGCGTCATTTCAGGCCAACCGTTTCTGCCGGCTTCCCTCAGCAACAAGTTGAAGTTGCTCTCGGAGAGTTTTGGATAGACGGTTGACTCCTTGATGCGCATAACGGCCTGGAAGACTTCGACATTAGGCGTCCGTAGCGCCGCTTCCAAAAGCCTCATGCTACGCCCGCACTGATCTTCCAGGCGCTTCTTGTCCCAGCTTCCCGATAGGAACTTGTCCGCCATGGCCATATCAATCGAATCTATGCGACAGACCTTGGCTAGTGTCGCGCGTTTCCATGCTCCGGGTCCGTACTCTCGACTGCATGTACTGAAGAGCAAATCGACAGCTTCGTGGTGGCCACCTAAGGCGGCCAAATACGATGGGTTCCCGAAGGTGGCATTCGCAGAACAGGATGCGTGATCTTCGGGTTCGCCCAGCTCCTTGATGATGGAAAGCTTGTTGGTGTATGCGGCGGCAGCCATAAGGTCAAGTTTCCAATGATTGTCACAAATGTCCCCATTGTCATAAGGATCGACGCGACACCATGGAGGGTTATCGGCAGGGAGAGTAGGACTTAGACAGACTGTTGCCATGCGGAGGTCGGCGTGTTCTGCGGCCTGGGCGCAGAGGAGCTTCACGTACGAAACGTAACGCTCTTCTCGAACAGCTTCGTCGTCTTCGAGTGCCAGGCGAGCTGCTATGTCCCGGATGGCGAGCCAGCGTGCACCAATGGGGAGGTTCAGGTCGGTACGGAGGAGGCGGCGAGACAGGTAGTCCACACCTACGCTGCCCATCATGCGCACCTCCTTATAGCAGTCGTCGAGTAGCCGGTATTCGTTGAGCACGCGGATGATCTCGGCCGCGAAGAAGTCTGGATGCTGTGTTAAGACTGCAGGTGCGTTTGGCGGGGCGGCGTGTACCCACGATTCACGAGTCGCAGCCGGAAGGCTCGTCTCAGGCCACGCACTTTGATGGCTTGAATTAAGATGTTGTGGAAGAGCTCCACGGGGAGATCTAGGAGCATGCTAGTCTGTGCGGCGGCCATTGTGCGACAGCGATGACGGTAGAAGTGTGGTCTTGAGGGAAAGGACTGCGGGGTCTGAGGACTGTATAAGTGATGTGTAGGTGTATTTATATGATGAGTCCAGGCAACTGTCTATCGGACATTTGTACTTGAATATTTGTACGGCGTAGGCCAGCTCGTGCCAGGGAGGCCTCTTGCGGTAGGTAATTCTTGCGAAATAAGCAGTCTGTACAGAGTATAGTAGGTCCTGGATGCTCTCACACCCCTAAGAGACGTAAGTTTGATAAGTTCTACACACCTTTGGCAGGGTTTAGGGTGGTTTAGCTTATTTCTAGAGATTCTCTTACTGTCGAGGCCAGCTCGTGCCGGGAAGGGCATGCAATTTCGGGCCAGGGGCTTGAGACGCCACACGTTCTGGAGGAACGGCGTCGGCGCGGGTGACCCGGCGACGTTGCTTCAAATGTTTAACAGCGCACAGCGGCGCTAGAGGGTGCTGCAAGTGACAAAGCTGTCTTTTGCAGGTTGCGCTGCAGCCTTGTTGACAGTCGCCGAGCAACGACAACAATCTTTGTTGTACATTTTAGCGAACACGCGCCGCCGAACGCGCCTCAGACAATCTAACGGCAGCGCACCAGCACCCGCATTCACCCACTGCACGCACGCACGGCTCCCCCGTTCCTGCTACTCCATCATCCCGGGCCAGTTCCCAGAGCCTCGCGCTCAACCGTCGACTCAATGTCCCGATGAGCAGCCCGTTTACCACGCTGTCGGCTCCCGTCCCCGCGCCTGCCTCTGCTTCTGTCGCTGCCTCTGAGCTGGCAGTCCGAACAACACCACCTCCGCCCGCCCACAGCCGCACCACCTCCACCTCGCCGCGCCCCGAACGCTCCACGTCTACTCTCGATAGCGGACGTAAACTTGCTCGCAACGTGTCGCCGGGCCTGCTGGCTCGCATGTCATTTCTGCACCAGAGTGCCGACACCAGCCGCACCGCCGCCTCCTCCCAGATTGGCCGCATTTCCGAACACAAGATACGCGAGTTAGACGATTTCCATCGCGACCGCCGCGGCATCCGCATCGAGCGTCGCGGTACTGCCTGGAGCGGCACCGCCAGCCAGGTTGGCACGCCGCTGATCCCCCAGCTTACGGGCGAGAGCGTGCCGGCGCTGGCTATGGACCAGAGCCCGCCGCCCGGCTTCGAGAGCGACCGCAGCAGCTTCGTGAGCACCAGCGACAAGGTGCTGCCCTCCGACTCGGAGGCCGGCGATGCCCTCAACGAGGACACGCAAAAGTACCGCCTGCCCGACATCACCAAGACGAAGAGCCTGTCGCAGACCATCGCCGAGACCGAGACCTCCAGCGACGCCGAACTGACACGGGCACCGACCCCGCCGCCCAAGGACACGCCGCCCGCCGAGGAGGTGTCGGTGCTGGGCAGCGAGCATGCCATCGACGTCGAGGCCTACTTCCAGCGGCGCCACTTCTCCCGCGCCAACTCCATCTACACCATCTCCCGCGCCAGCTTCACCAACCAGATCCAGCAGCTGACCTCCATCAAGCTCCCGCCCCCCGAGTCGCTCTCCTCCGAGATCTCGGCGCTCCCCTCGTCGACGGCCGCCGGACGGGCGTTGCACAGCGCCGCCAACAGCATCAGACTATGGATGGCCAAGGCAGCCGAGGTCCTCAACGGGCTCGATGCCGAAGACGATGTGGAATGGGCCGCTGCCGCCGGCCGCGAGGGCCTGGCCGAGGTGGATGCGGCCGTCGGCCAGTTTGAGGCGCTCGTCAATGTGTACATCACCGCCATCGAGGACCTGCAGTCGCGGCCGGACATTGCATCACTCCCCACGCGCGACCTCACAACACTGGTGGTACAGATGGAGGACGTGGTGAACAATTGGGCCAAGATCAAACAGACCCTCAAGGGCATCAAGACCCAAGTAGAGATCGCCATGGAGTGGGAAGAGCTATGGAACACGGTGCTTGGGGAGATTGGTGCCGAAGTGCAGAACCTCAGCAGGCTCGTATTTGAGATGGAGGAGCGGCGACACCGCGCCATCAGCGACTCGGTTGCAGAAAGCGCCGAGAAGTTTGACATTGCAGAGCTGGAGACCATCGTCGAAGAGACGCCGCGCCAGGCTCGCGACCAGACCAGACTCCAGAACAACCGCTTCAGTATGCCGCCCGCGCTCGCCGTCATGTCCCCCATCTCGCCAATTCCCCAGATTGAACAAGAGAATTCCAGGCTGCTGGCCTTGTTCGCAAAGCTCCAGCCCCTACGCGCCTCGCTCGACTTCTTGCCTATGAGACTGTCGTCCTTCCACCTTCGTGCCAATAAGATGTTTCCGTCTGCGTGCGATGAATTGATGAGACGGAAAGACCAGCTGGAGAAGATGGAGAAGAAGCTAGAGGCTGATGCGGATGCCTTGAGGGAGGAGCTCGGCGAGGACAAATGGGTGCACAGCTTCCGGCAAGCCGGCAGCAAAGCAATTGCCATGTACGAGTCATTGATGAAGAGCATACAACGACTGCGTCAGGCCGTCAACGAGGGCGATGACGAGAAGCTAGCGTCGCGCGTCTCCACCTACAAAGACAAGAGGGAGCACTATCCGCCCTCGATGAAGCGTGTTCTGGAGCTCATTGACATTGAGATGAAGCACAGATCGACGGTGAACGGCGAGATCCTGCGCATCCAGCAGGACGTGCGCCAAAAGGTGTCGGATCTGGAGGTAGACATTGCCGAGATTGATCTCATCGTAGAGGAGCTCTCTTCCAACCGCAAACTTCGCGATTCCGTATCGACTGTTTTGTCTTCGCGCACTGAGGCTTCGTTGGCCGGCTCCGCCTTTGATACACCGAACAGCTCGCCCGCGTCGAGCATTGTCATGAGCCGGAAGAGCAGTGAGCACAGTACCATTACGCCCGCGCGAAAGAAGACCCGCCAGCCCAGCGCATCAAGCTCAAAGCCCTCGTTCCCAGCAAGCCGCCGCTATTCGAGTCTTCCTATGGCTACCAGCACTGGCCCACACAAGACGTTGACCGCGTCTCGCCTGGATGCCCTGGCTTCCGCGCAGCCACCTCGTGCCATGAGTAGCACGCCAACGCGGTCTGCGAGATCATCCACGCCCGGTTCCGACACTGCATCTGCTAAGCCTCGCTGGAACGCAAGCACCAACATGCGAGACACGGTGGTGGGACACAATTTCAAACCATTGACATTGACGACACCATCACCCCACCGTAAGGAGACCCCAGCCAAGACGCTCAGAAGCGTCTCGAGTCATTCGGCTATTCCCGTTCGGAGTCCCTTGAGCCGCTCTTCTGCCCTCTCCCCGCCATCATCCAACCGCCCTGCATCCACCACCCCCGCACAACAGGTCACCGCTCGACGTCCCTTGGCAAGCCCGATGCAATCGCCCTCAACTCCCGCCAGAAACAGGCAAACCACACAGACGACTCCTGGCTCCTCGTCGCTCTCCGCAAGTAGCCGACGCGTGCAGATTGTGGAAGAGGAAGAGTGCGAGGGTTCGACGGAGGAGAGTCCGGCTGCGCGTCGAGCTTCCAGGCCTGCTAGCGCCTTGAACAGCCGCCGCAGCAGCATGCTTCCGACTCCAAAACACTCGGCCAGTTTGTCGAATATTCCCGCCATGGCCACCCACGGTCGAAGCACCAGCAGGTTCGGCAGCATCGACGCCACCCCGGGTCGAAGCACCAGCAGACTCGGCAGCATCGACGAAGGACGTCGGAGCAAGCTCGGCGGCTTCTCGAGCGGGCGGAAGTCGAGTTTGGAGGATAAGCGGCCTTGGAGATGATGCCCATACTGCGATGGGGTTGAGGGTGGTTGCGATGGGCCTTTTTGGGCTGTGAGTTTTGCCGATGTCGATACCGGATATTCTATCTGCATCTGCTGTTAATATTCGGCTTGTCGTCCAGCGCCCAGCGTTTGTTACTATTTTCAGATTGCATCTTTGTGCTTCTCTTAGGGGTTGTTTTTGGACTCGGCGTTTTTGGGGGCGAACGTACTCGTTGGATTAGTATCCTATACCCCGGTGTCTTTGTTCTTTACGTATCCCGAATTTTGGAGGCCCTACTTTGCGTGGTGGCTACTTTTACTTTCGTCGCTCGCTGTGTGAGTGTGTTTAGGGATGGGTTGGGGTTGGGGCGGGGCAGGGGGAGGGAGCGAGCTGAGGGGTGATTGGAAGGAGCGCAGCGAAGTGAGCGAGATGAGTGCTCTGGAAGTTTTCAAACTCGAAGTCAAACTCGAACCTAAATAAAGTCGAACAAGGTCAAGATAGAGAGAGGGCTAGATATAGTGGTTCTGCTGAACCTGGAGCTAAATTGGCTGAGAAAAGAAATTTCATCTGGGGCTCGTCTTGTCTTTTTAAGTGCTTTGATGCTGATGTGCATGTAGTTGGACATCTTGTGATGAAGCTGTGATGGAGGGACTTGGGTCTCGAAAGGGGTTTAATCGGAATGGTTGGTGGGTGGGAGGACAATACGCCAAGGATGGTATTGGATTCGGATATGTTCACGGACGGTGTTGGTGTTGACTATCAACGAGTATTCAACACACTCACCCGCATTTAACGTTAGTTGTTGATGTGGAGCAGGCAATGCACGGTCTCGTGCGTGTAGACATCATAAGTCTTTGGTATATATATATATATATGTATATACATACCAGCCTACCTGTCTTACGCCATACAAATCCCCGAACGCCTCGGAGGATGTGCAGCGAGGAATGGAATGGGCCTACCCAATATTTTCAAAAAAAAAAAAAAGGCAACCACTCTATCTCCAAGTCGTCTCTCTCCGTTCTGCGTAGGTGGGCAAAATACGCGGTTCCAAACTCCTTCCTATGCGTGAGGCATTCAGCGCGTCATGGCAAGAAAGTGCGGCGACATGTGGAGAATATAATGTCTTACTTGGCTCAAAGCGTATTCACTACTCGAATACGCAATACAACACGCGCCTAACCGCTATCCAATCCACCCCACCCCGCCGAATCCACCGTCTCTCGACCATCACTAGGTCATACCCACTCATCAAGCACTCCACCCTTACAGAGCAATTCAAAAGGTCTCCCATCTCCGTCTCTAAATCGTGAAATTAGTCATCCCGGCAGAGGGCGTATCCCACAGCGCCTCCCACGGAAAATCAAACGCATTCGGATCTAGCAGGTCGGATAGCAATAGCCCTGGGTCATCTAGAGCCGGCGGGCCCGTCCCAGCTTGTGTCATGTCGCTTCCGTCCACGACACTGGTTGGAGCGGTGGCCGGGGGGTTTTGTGTGGTTAAGGAAGCGATTTGGGAGATGGGATCGGAGCAGCGTTCTAGACAGTAGTTTGCGATCTGGAGTAGGTGGGTTAGTACGTTGGAGGGATATCCAGGGAAGGGCACACGCACATCCCAGTCGTAGTGTTCACGCGCATGCTGTATATGCGCCATAACTCGCTCTAGCCTCGTTATACAAGCATTCCGCAAATCCAGATCCTGTGTTTCCACCGTACACCGGAGCGACACGGTCACCGCATGGACCAACAAGTGCGTCGCGTACGGGAGCCAAAAGTCCAGGAAATTATGCTCCACGAGCGAAAGCACAAAGTCGAGCACCGCTGACGACGCGGCGCGCAACTCATCGAGCCGAGCGTCTTTCAAATTGTCGTCCCCTTCGAGAATCGCTGCGCGTAACGTCACGCGACTGAGTAGCAGCCGCATGGATAGGAAGCAGAACCAGAGATTGCTCGTACCAGGCTTTTTGGGGAGGGGCAACCATTCGGGCAGCTGGCGTTCCAGTTCATTCAGCCGCATCTTGAGCCGCTCCACCGAACCTGAAAGTTCGACACGGTCTGGCTTGACTTCGTACACAAGCGGCAGGATATCCCCCAAGAGCTCGGTTAGTCCGCAGAGGTGGATGAAGCATGTGCTTGCGTATTTCTGGGCCGCAGTTGCTTTGGGAGAGACGAGGCTTTCTGGTGTTGGCATTGGCACGTCGTAGAAGCGTTTACTTATGTGTGGGAGGGTGCCGTAGGCGATGGAGGTCCAGTAGTCGGTTATTAGGACGCCCCACCAGATTCGGATGCGGATTGCTTTTTCGTACGAGGTTATCTGGGAAGATGTTACCGAAAGACGCTTTTGGGAGAAGTGTTTGCCCGGATGAAAGGCGGGATCCCGTCCTTCATCGGATTTGCGGATCGGATGCTCCTCTTCGACGTAGAGTACTGAGAGACAAGGCGGCGGTACCATCACCACTGGCAAAGTGTATCCGAATCAACATCAGGGCATAATGCTCTCCTCAAACAACGTTGCACGCCGCGAATTCATCCAAGGTGCTTTTTCAGAACACTTACATTCCATTTTGAGGGATCGCGATGGAGCCCGAACGTTTGTGCCAGCGATACAGTGCGCCCACATAGATTGGCATTTCCGACAATCGACACGGAAGGTCTGCCCTAACAAACGTGTTATTTCAGTCTTCACGGTCGCTCTGGGAACGTACAATTTGGTCGATGGTGGCGGCTGAGATGGTGGATAGACTCGGACTAAGAAAGTCTTCCAGAATCGCACTGATCGCCTACACGGGGGTCATTTGTCAGAAGGCTTCAGCAGTGCTCCTCGGGAAGTGGTACCTTATTCCAGATATAGTGCGTATCGGGCCTTGGATGCATTTTCAAAACGTCCGAACGGTGCCAATGCGGCGTCCCAGTGGCATACAAAACACACATCAAGCTTCTTGAGAGCTTCTCGTGGGACCCGCTCCGCAGTATCGAGCACGTTTCGTCGTCCAGAATCGGGAAGCTGGGGTGTACATGACCCAGGTAGAGGTCGATTACTTCGCGATGGAAGACACCCATTAGCTGTGCGATGATGTCCAATTGCTCTGTTCCTGCGCCCGCCCGTGGTGCGAGACCGGTTCGGAACCGAGGCACGGTGAGATATACGATAGGATTGCGAGCATCGTCAGAAAGAGTCTGGTAGGTCTCTGATGTTTGACCTCCGGTAGTGGCCTGGTACTGAGAAATGTGTCTTTGCAGGATTTTAACGTCCTCGGCGACATGTGGTGCTAGAATTATGCTCGCAGAAGGATGAGTGGACGGCTTGTGCAACACGGGAGCCGATTGCGGCCTGTCTGAATCTGGCTCGTTGTCACCGCCATTGCTCAGACGTCGTTTCTTTGAGCTTTCGGCCCCGCCAGGGGATGTGCTGGTCGAGTGCTCGATGTATTGACATTTTAAGCGTCGTTCCCGGCAGGAAAGACATGGCTCGCCCGGTATGTCAATGTGGCAGCGGATTTTCCGGGAGCGACATCGAGTACATGCCGGTACCCGATGCGAGCGGTATGGGCGGCTTTGCAGGGCCGCGCTGACAGAGCCCGACATCAACTTGGGTTTGGATGTGGGGTTGTTGTGGTGGAGGGTGAGTCGTTGAGGTTGACCGCGGCTAAACTGCCCACTTGGAGAAAAGCCGCTAAAACTTGCCACGGAAGCAACAACCCAGCGCGTGCTATGCACCGCTAGCAAAATCATGAAGGCACAAAGTCATGAACGCGAAGAAGCTGCATATAGTGGTCAATTAGACTGATTGAGAATGCCACATTGGTGGGTTTGAGTCATAATGCTCTAAAGTACACAGAAGACTGTGTCATTCAGCCCAATCACTCATCTTCATCCATCTCGCTGAAATCGAAGCCTCCAAATTTTGGCTCCGGCGGGCGTGACGTCGTCTCGGAGGCAGGTGCGGACACATGCTGTATCTGCACTTCGACTGGGGCCTGTGCTGCAGCCTGTCGCTCGGCCTCGGCCACGATCATCTCTTTCTCCTCCCGGTCCATCTTGGTGGCATCGACCTGCGTCGGGTCCTGCTTGGTGTCTAGCAGGTACTGTATCTGCATCAGGTTGCTCCGACGAATCTTGTCATTGTCCGGCCACGGCTGCCATGGCACCTGGCTTTCGTTCAGTTTCTTCAGCCACTCCGCCTCCTCGGCCGTGATGTCCTTTGCAACTCCAGCATCTCCTTCCCCACTTACATTCCCACCGGATTGCCCCTGTGCAGGCGTGTTGATGCCATTGGAAGCTGTCCCGCTTGCGCCTTCTCCCTCCTTGTCCTGGTCGGCAGCCGGGGGCGTCGGAATGCGCTCGCGATACGTGGGCGGTACCGTGTATTTTGAGATGTTCTTCGCGTATTGAAGAAGCTCGTCGAAGGGAACAGGTCGCGAGTCTTCAGAAAAGGTGGTCGCGGGCGTCTCAAAGAGCTCGCGACGCAGGCTTGCGAGAGCTGCGACGGACGACTTGAGCTGCTGCTCAAGACCGTCGGCTTCGGCGCGCAATACCTGGATGCGGGCGTGGTTGGCTTGGTGCTGCGTGACTGTAGAGTGTTAGCTCATGCGCACAATTCTGACAGAGGGCCGGCGTACGCTGGTCTAGCCCGCGGCTCAGCTCGTCATCGGCGGCAATCAGCTCGACGGCGGCCTGCGGCGAGGGATTGTACGCAGCAATGGAGTCAACGAGCGTGCTGAGCGCGGTCTCGATGCGCTGGAACTGCGCATTCAGGGTGTCGTCCATGGCGGTGGTGTTTGCTCATGCGCAATGCAGTTTAAACAAGCTCACCAAGTGGTGTCCTGCCAATCAATAGCGTAGATCCCTACTAACCAGCCACAGCGACATCACGTGTTTGATATGCCAGCACTTGGGATGATGAGAGAACGTACCCCGGCCTCTCGCGGCCGTAACAATTGAGAGTATGTCCTGATTCTTTTTACACCTAGGAGATGTAAATTTAGTTGATTTTGTACATCCTCGGTAGGCCTCAGGGCGCTTGGCTCACTTCTTGAGAATCTGCTACCGTAAGAACGCGGCCTCACGCGGAAAAGAATCTTGGGAAGCCAAACAACACTAAATCCTACCAAAACTGTGCAGAATTAACTAAGATTACGGCTCTTAGAGTTGTGAGAGTAATCAGGACCTCCTATTACCTATATAGATTACTTATTTCTCGATAGCTACCGCGAGAGCTCGACACCTGGAAATGCCTGTTCACGTGACCCGCGCGCCCTGTAAGGCAGCACCATGCGCATGACGGCTCTGTGCAGACGCAGGCGCCAACTCGGCGGCTGGATGGCCGCTTTTTATAGGACACGCGGTTGGATTGGCTGCATGCACCTCGCTTTGCGTTCGGAAGACATCCATCTGGAGCGTTCAGCCCGTCGGCGGCCGCCTCGCTTTGGGTTATGGCCCGCATAACTGTCGCAAGCTGGTCACTGTCGCCTCTGCCCAGCGCGCCCTTCGAATACTATCCATCGTCCTGCTGTGAGCCCGTCCACCGGCGACTCCGTTGCTGATCACCTTGTTCGTCGACCATCGTCTCCAGGCTGCCGCTGCGCCTCGGACGTTCTCTGGAACACGAACCACCCACCCCGCCACTACCACTACTGAACAATTCCTGACCTCACCTGCACCTTTGCGCCCACGCGCCCTCCGCTTGCACCCTACTGCTATCACTACGCATACTAGACCTTCGGAACCTGCGGTCTGCACCTGAATTCGTACCCTTTGCCAGCCATGGGTAAATCGTAAGTGCTGTTCCCTCTGTCTCGTTGCCCCGCCGTCGCCGCAGCCTCAGCCCGGACATGCCTTCCATTCACCTCGCGAAGCGCCAGGACCAAGTGAAGCACACAACAATGGCTGCTCTAGGGCCTCGTCATGGTCCGAGCATAGATCAAGCCTCCCCGCATCGAGTTCCCCGCCCGCGACACTCTGCGACGCAACTATGGAAGCAGAACCCGAGCGCCACCACAATCGCACGCCATCGCCGGACCACATACCGCTGGGGGAGCGCGAGGTGCCTCTGCTGGAGCACGAGCACCCGCCGCTCAAGTTTGCTCGCCAGCACCACCATGCCGACCTGCCTCATCATGACGAGCCCGGCTTCGCGCGGTACCAGGCTATGCAGAGGCTCACCATGTCCAACGCGGTCAAGTCTTTCGAGGAGGGGCTGTTCGCGCGATGCTCCGTAGAGCACATCATTCTGCAGAACGAGACGCTGATTGTGCAATTCAACAGCCAGAGCAAGCTCTCCCAGCAGGAGCTCGCCGACCTCCAAAAAGCCACACACTTCGACAAGAAGGAACTGCAGCAATGGTACAAGGGTGCGTCACCCAGAGCAATGTTGTGGGGTACCAGGCTGATGGATCGCAGGGTTCCTGAAGGACTGCCCATCCGGCATGCTTACAAAGGAAGAGTTTCAGAAGATATACAAGCAGTTCTTCCCTTTCGGCGATCCGTCATCTTTTGCCGATTACGTGTTTAATGTCTTCGACGCGGACAAATCCGGGACAATCGACTTCAAAGAGTTTATTTGCGCTCTCAGCGTGACGAGCCGTGGCAAGATGGAGGACAAGCTGGACTGGGCCTTCCAGCTGTACGACATTGACGGCGACGGCAAGATCAGCTACGAGGAGATGCTGGCCATTGTCGAAGCTATATATAAGATGGTAGGGCACCGTTCCCCGAGGCAACCAGCGTGTGCTAACGGTGCAGGTCGGCTCCATGGTCAAGCTCCCCGAGGACGAAGACACTCCCGAGAAGCGCGTGCGCAAGATCTTTCGGATGATGGACAAGGATGAGAACGGCAGCCTGGACATGGCCGAGTTCAAGGAGGGCTCCAAGCGCGACGAGACGATTGTGTCGGCGCTGTCGCTGTACGATGGCCTGGTGTAATCCTTGCAGCCTGCGGGCGTGTCTTGTTTCTTGTCGGTGTTTATGGGTCACTTGATATCAACAGCGCATTGAATGGGTTTCTTTCGCATGCGGGCGGACTGCTTGTTGGCTGCGGAGGTCGGGGGTCGCTCCGGCGTACGGCACATCACCCATGATGTACATAGGGTAGCGACGGCGGCAATTCGTGGAAATGCAGAAATATCAGCTCGACATGACATTCTTCTGAACTTGGACAATGTGATGTGAGAAATGTCGCGTCTTAAGTATACTTCTAGTTGTACGGATGGGGCGGGATTTCACGTGACGTAGCAGGGCTTAGCGCACCCAGGTGCCGCGCCGAGCAACGATGTGTGACGGAGCTCTGCGGACAGGTAGCTTTTACGACAAGGCTGCATTGCTATCGCTCCACGCCACCTCCACGAATACTGTCGCGAGAACTTGAGACTGTGAATCTCCGCGATTACACGGATATCCATTGACCCTGGAGTAGCCCCACTGCAGCAGACCCGCGGGCGAGCTGTACGTATCATCTTCCCCCTTGGACGGGCTTAGGCAGATTTGAGCTGACGCCGTCAACGTCCACAGCGCCCGCGCACATCTTTCCTCTCGCTCCACGCACACCCCGACCTCCATATTTGCCATGCGGCGTCTCGACATATCATCAGGCGCCCTTCTGGCGTCGCTGCTGGCGCTCGCGCCGGTGCCAGCGTCCGCGTTCTACTTTCCTGGTGTCGCGCCGACGTCGTATAGAGAGGGCGACAGCGTGCCACTCTATGTCAACCATTTGACACCTGCCGACTCGCAAAATGACCCGAAGCTGCGCTCCGTCTTCTCCTTCGACTACTACCACCCGCCGTTCCACTTCTGTCAGCCCGAGGGCGGGCCCAAGTACATCCGCGAGAGTCTGGGGAGCATACTGTTCGGCGACCGCATACAAACGAGCCCGTTTGAGCTCAAGATGGGGGTGAACGAGACGTGCAAGCAGCTGTGTGGGCCCCAAGAGTACGCGCCACAGGATGCGCTGTTTGTCAACAGCAGGATCTACCAGGGGTACGATTTGAACTGGTTGATAGACGGGTTGCCTGCCGCACAGCTGCTGAACGATCCCAACTCAGAGACGCCATTCTATAGCCCTGGCTTTGCGCTCGGCCAGGTGGACGGGGACAGCCCGGAGCTCAACAACCACTACGATATCCTGATTGACTACCACGAGGCCGGGCCGAACAATTTCCGCGTCGTCGGTGTGCTCGTTGAGCCCTGGTCGTTGACCGACTCGAAAGAATGTACCATTACTGACTCGGCCGTGGTGCTGAGCGAAGACGACAACAACTCCGTCTCGTACACCTACAGCGTGTACTGGCGCCAGAGCCCGACGCCTTTTGCGACACGCTGGGACAAATATCTCCACGTATACGACCCCAAGATCCACTGGTTTTCCCTGATCAACTCAGCCGTCATCGTCATGTTCCTAATCGGCATGGTCAGCACCATTCTCGTGAGGGCTCTGAAGAAGGATATTGCTAGGTACAACCGCCTCGACCAGCTTGCGCTCGACGACTTTGGAGACACCAGCGCTGTTGAGGACGGGGTGCAGGAGGACTCTGGGTGGAAGCTTGTGCATGGCGACGTCTTCCGACCTCCCAAGAACCCGCTGTTCTTGTCCGTTCTCGTTGGCAATGGAGCACAGCTCTTCATGATGGCTGGTTTGACCATTGGTGCGTTGTTTTGAATGTGAGGGTGGCCACCTACTGACAATCTGCAGCATTCGCACTCCTCGGTTTCCTCTCCCCAAGCAATCGCGGCGCGCTCGGGACCGTCATCATCGTCTTCTACACCCTCTTCGGCTTCATCGGCGGGTACGTCTCTTCCCGTGTCTACAAGTTCTTCCACGGCGAGAAGTGGAAGCTCTGCTTCTTTTATACCCCGGTCGCTCTGCCCGCCCTGGTCTTTGCGACCTTCTTCCTTCTTAACTTCTTCGTGTGGGGACGTGGAGCTTCTGGGGCAGTGCCTTTCACCACCATGCTCGTCGTGGTCATCATCTGGTTCGTCATATCTGTGCCGCTCAGCTTCGCAGGCTCCTGGGTCGGTTTCAGGCAAGCCGCGGTCGAAGCTCCCGTTCGCACCAACCAGATTCCACGCCAGATCCCCCCCGCGAGCGGCTCCCTGCGTCCACTTCCCTCAATGGCTCTTGCCGGTATCCTTCCCTTCGGCGCCATCTTCGTCGAGCTCTACTTCATCATGAACTCGATATGGTTCTCCAAGGTGTACTACATGTTTGGCTTCCTCTTCATTTGCTACGGCCTCATGATCATAACAAGCGCCGCTGTGACGGTCCTCACGATTTACTTCCTCCTCCTCGCCGAGAACTACCATTGGCAGTGGCGCAGCTTTTGCACGGCGGGAGCAAGCGCATTCTACGTGTTCGCAAGCGCGTTGCTGTACTGGATCAAGGATGTGAGCTTCTTGAGTTGGACGAGTGGCGTCGTGTATCTGGGGTATAGCGCTCTTTTGAGCTTGCTGTTCTTTGTGCTAACGGGTAAGTTGGTATTCGGAATACAACGGGCTTGGACTGACGAGATGAACAGGAACGATTGGTTTCTTTGCCAGCTGGCTCTTCACTCTCAAGATTTACAAGTCTATCAAGGTCGACTAGAGGGGCGCGTATCTCCGGACCAACGCATGCTCGGAACCTTTTTAGGATGACCCGCCCACAGAAGCAGCTCGAGGCTGAAGTCAGTGAGTAGGGTTGTTGTACCTTGTCGATGTGCTCAATAAGGATATCCGGGCGTGAGGGGTTAGAGTGCAAGGAGCTGGCGGCGTTTCTTCTTCTTGGTTGTCATTCTTCGTGTATCGTTTCCCGTCATCGCTTTGGCAGATATCATTTGATTTGGGCTTGTGCGTGCATAGCGTGGCACCAGGAAATATCGATTTTGGATATGAGATTTGCGTCTGATTATTCTCTGGGCTGTTTTTCTCTCAAGAAATGAGACTTTGTGTTGTACCAATATTAGACCCGAGACTGAGAATAGCAGGTATGCGAAACGCCAATTCTATTAAGTGTAGTCCCTCCCCTTTCATCGGCCGCCTACCTTCCCTCGATTTTGATCCAATCTCCACGCGCCGGCCTCATACCCGCCCCGTTCCTAAACCTGTCTTCGCTCGCCACCACCTTCATGGGCAGATCCTTGCCGATCCCGAAGAGCACGAAAGCGGCCCACTTCCACCGGAAAGGGTTGATGGCAATGGTGAATAAGAACCAGTATATGAGCTCTGAGTACGTGAAGAACTCGAAGGCTCCCCCGGGGGCTCTAGCCTTGATGAAGCGCGTCATGTCGATCCAGCGCTTCATCCACCGCGGGCGCGGCCTCGCCAGAGGATCTACGAGATACATGAGCAGAAACCGTGTGTAGATTCCGATGTGGTAGTTCCCCACGGTGCCAATCGCGTTGACATATGTGCAGTTGTTGCAGCAGATGTCCGGGTGCGACGGCGGGAATACTTGAAGGTACCAGTTTGGAGGCTCGTACGGCTCTTCGAATACTTCTGAAGGCAGAAATTTCAGGCTGGGCCGCTCGTACCCCGTTGCCATGATTACCATGTCGGCTTCGATGAGCGTCTCCGTGCCCATGCCACCTTTGGGTACGCCTTGTGCGCGCTTGTTGAAGCGGAGCCCTTTTCCGGACGAGTCGTAGCCTAGGATGTCGCCGCGGAGCCAGGATGCTTTGCCCGATCGGACGAATTCGAGCACGTCCGAGTTTACCATTGGTGTGTCGGTGAAGATGCCCTTGCCCGAGTTCCGCGGCGGCGAGATGTCGGACAGATCGCGGTAGAAGAACAAGCGTAGGATGTTCTCGGGGATCCAGGAAAAGATTGTTTCGGAGCCGAGTATGTTGAGCGCGAGCAGAACGTCGACGAAGGCGTTTCGCGGGATGATCCATTTCTCAGAGCGCGCGAGGACATACGTATGCTCTGCATTTTCCGCGGCGACGAATTCAAGGGCTTCAACGGCGGAGGCGCCACCACCAATGACGGCTACCTTCTTGCCCTTGGCCGACTTGCCGTCCAGTTGGCTGGAATGGTAAATCTCGCCCTTGAACTTCGCCTGGTTTGGAAGCGAAGGCATTTTTGCATCGCCGCATGTCCCAACAGCAGCAACGACCCCATCAAACCTCCCATTAGACGCATCATTAACAATCCACCTCCCCCGCTTATCCTGATACACCCTCTCCACCCTCGTATCAAACACCGTCTTCCCCTCCAACCCATACCTCTCCCACAACTCCCTAATCTGCCCCACAATCTGCTTCCGGTCCGGATACCCCTTCTCCCACCGCACCGACGGATGGAACCGGTACATGATGCTGTGGATCTGCAGTCCGGACGTGTTGTTCACCCGGCTCCATATTCCGCCTAGGTTCTTGCGCGGCCCGGCTTCGAAGATGCGGCAGTCGAAGCCGTGGCCAACACAGTGGGAGGCGGCTGAGACGCCGGTTAGGCCGGCGCCGATGATGGCGATGCGGGGACGGGAGAGGGTGGCGTGTGGGGGTGGCGGGGTGGGGGAGAGGAGGTAGGATAGGAGGAATTGAAGGATTTGGTAGAGGGTGGTGATGGGGTTTAGGAGGGCGTGCTGGAGGGTTTGGATGAGGCTCATGGTTGGGGTGGGTTGTAGCAGGAGGATGTTGGAGGGGCCACTGAGATGCATATCAATTGAATATCCTGGTCAATTTGCGACGCGCGGTTGCCCAAAGTTTGCTGATGATTTGGATATGATGTCACCCTAATCCTTTTGCATGTGAAAGCGGCCTCCCTCTTGAGGTAGATAGTTCTTAGGAAATAAGTTATCCATATAGTAGATCCTAATTATCTCCTTATCCCTAAGAGACCTAAATTTGACAGATTTTGGACGGCTTTGGTAGGGTTTAGCGTAGTTTAGCTTTTATAACGCATTCCACGCCCACGAGAAAAGCCATGTAAAGCCACTGGAATCACCACATTAAACCTCTAGGAAAAGGCCTATATTGAGTAATGAGTCGATTGCATTGCACACAGGCGTGGTTTGGCTTAATTTCCCAATCGAGCGTATTGCCCAGGATTTTTTTACCGCGAGAGGGAGGAAAACTTGGATCATCGTGACGGCTTCGAGAGGCATCAATTGATACCCCGGTTCATCTGCAACGGTCCGCCCTCTAAGCTTACTAGTGATACAGCCATGATGTCATCTCCGAGCTTTCGCATGTGAAAGCAGCCCTGTCGATCAACTGAACGCTCGGACCACCACTCGGAGGCACTAATGATTTCGCGACTGAGCCTCACATGTCGCGGTTGTCCCCACACCATGGCGCCCCTGCTAACCCAAGTCTGTAGTGAAGTCAACGGGGCTCTACAGCGCCGCGATGGAGTCTTCCTGGCTTCCATTCTCGCGATAGAGCCGCCTTTCACGCCCATCTACGAGCAACTCATTGTGGGCCTACGTGCGACCTACCCAGCCAACACCAACGATGCGATTGGCCGGCTGGAACGCGACATCCGGGCCATTGTCGGTGAGACAGAAGAGAGCGAGGACGCCGACGGTCGGCCTGTGCCGCGCTGGGGTGCTATGGTGACCTTCCTCGCCTCGTGGATGGCCTTCATCCGCGATGTGGACGTCCTCAATCTGCTCAAAACATACGAGGATCTGAGCGAGCTGATCCAGAGAGGCAACGCCGCGCTCCAGCATACGCCCAAAGGCGTACTCCTACTCCCTACGCTTGTAGGATATGCCAAGATCTTTGCGCGAATCGCCGTCGGCGTAGAGAAGCGACCTGAACTCATCCAGCACCTGCTAGGCCCAGTCAACCAAGAGGGTGGACGTGAGTCCCTCGCCGAAAAGGCCGCCAATGTCGTTCGGCAGTGCTTCATCACCTGTCTCAGCGACAAAGCCACGGCGCCTGGCGGAATCAGGAACAGCAAGCCCGACGGCAAAAAGGCAGGCGTCTACAAAATGGCCAACATATGCCTCAAGATTCTCTTCCAGTCGGACAAACTCGACAATTGCACGGCCATCTTTAGGAACATCAACAATTCGGCGCCGCCTCTCCATTTCTATCCGGCTTCGGAGCGCGTCACCTACCTCTACTACCTCGGCCGTCACCTCTTCGCCAATACTGACTTCTACCAGGCTCAACTGGTGCTGCAGAAAGCCTACGATGACTGCACGTCAGATCCGCGCTGCCGACATCAAAAGAGTCTGATTCTCGTATACCTCGTCTCCGCAAACATGATTCTAGGGCGCTTTCCGACTGAGCACATCTACTCACAGCCTGAAGCTTACGGTTTCCGCAAGATATTCTCGCCAATTGCACAGGCCATCCGAAGGGGAGATATTGAATCATTTCGCCGACTGACAAGCATGAATGTCACTTCCAAGGACGCCGTGTTGCTGCGTAAATTCCGCGTCTTCTACCAAATCGGCCATTACTGCGAAGTCCTAATTTGGCGCTCACTATTCCGGAAAGTCTTTCTTCTTACGGGACACAAAGGTACCACGGAGAAATCCGCGCCGACGCTGGACCTGAACGCCGTGCTTGCTGCATTTCAATACCTCGAGAAGCGAGCCATAATGACACCAGCAATAGCAAGGGCAGAGTTCGGCCCAGGTCGTCGCCCTGCCACCTTTGCCCCTGAGGACTTTATGGCTAGCACCTACATTGATCCTGACTTTGAGGGCGTGGAGGACGCCAAGCCATACAATCATATGCCAGACATTGCGGAGGTCGAGTGCATATGCAGCTCTCTCATCACGCAAGGTTTCCTGAATGGTTTCATCAGTCACAAGATGAATCGGTTCGCTATACAGGGCGCGAGGAAGGTGGGTAGTGCCTCAAAGGCTGGCTTCCCGAACGCATGGGAGGTCATCAAAGCCACGAATGTGGAGGCTGGACAAAATGAAGTCGAGGGGTGGGTCAAGGAGATTCGGCAACAAGGTGGCCCGAATGTTATCAGGCTTGCCAGCGCGAGGCCAGCCGGTTCGTGAGCAGTTGCTTATGATTTGCGAAATGGGAGGAGGTGGAGGAAGGGTCAGGGAATGCGTCAGCAAAATGGGCCTAGCATCGTCTGGTTAGTTGGCGCAAGGCCGTTCAGGTTGTGAGTGGCTGCTAATGGTCTTACAGAATGCATGAGTACGATACTTGGCTTGCTATCTTCCCGGGGCGCCCCACGAATTGTTTTATGAGGCTTTCCATCGCGAGTCTGGGGGGACCATGGAGCATTGCTCATAGACTCACGGATCATGTGCATGCGATACCTGCGTTGCTTTCCGGCGCATCCAGCTCTCATGTACACCCATCCAGTGAATCTCATGTGGAACCGCTTATGGTAGAGAATTAACATTCAGCGTGCATTATGGTCCTGATTTAACTTTCCCGAGATGAGTTGTCACTGACTTGTCAAAGGCCCGAATGTATTCAGCGGCGTTGACGCTAACGCCCTGATCGGTGAAGCAACTTTGCCCTTCCGACACCTCGTCGGCAGCCCAAGGACACAACCACGACGGCATGCCGCGTCGGAACCCTTGGGCACTTGTAGTAATGCAATTGACCAATCATTCCTTATCCAAGCCTAAGTCTGACCGGTCCTCGCGTGACTTCGCGCTGTTGGCTAATTGGCGTCTTACGTGCTGCATGGCACTTGCAGTGAAGGAAACAAGGTTGACGAACCACGAACGCGCCCTCACAAGGCTGCAGCGTCCATCGCTTTGACAACACACACGACATGCAAGCCCCGCAGAGTCCATGCAATGAACAACTCATACATTTTGAGCCTCATTTTCCCGATTGTGGGGCATGTGAGATTGAAAAGGGTCGCGAGACGCGATGATAAAAGAGCTATCGCGAGCGCGGCTTCTTTTGCTTTGACGTCGCTGCTCGGAATTGAATCATGTCTGATCGAATTGGGTCCATCAGCCCTTCTACGCCACCGGCTACTCTTGTCGATGATGCACCGTACCAGTCAATTGAAAGTGTGGCGAATGGAGATGGCGATCTCCGCGTCGACGCCAATGTCAAGTCGTAAGTGCAGCAAGCCTTTCGTTCAATTGCCCTTTATGAGATTGAAGACTCACTGCTTCCTCAGCCCGTACACCGACACAGAAATCATCACTCTAGACGTCGGTCCAAAGCAGACGCGCTACCGCGTCCACCGAGCCATCCTTGCACAAAGCTCCGAACTCGATGCAAAGCCTTCTCTGAAACTTTGGGGCGAGAAGACTCACGACACCATTTCTCTCCCCGAGCTCGATGAGATGACGGCCCATATCCTGGTCCACTACTTGTACACGGGTCGCTACCACACGCTCGACCCCCGTGACGAGGGATCTCGGCCCGCTCTATCGCAGTACAAACTCAGCGCCTGTGCTTACTGTGCCGCAATCCGCTACAAACTTCCCGAGCTAGCCGAGCTGGCTAAGAAGCTAATGCTTTCATTGCAAGAAGACCTAACTATCTTCGATGTTCTCGTCGTTGCTCGGGAGCAAGCGTTCCCGATCCTGCCGGAAGGCGAGACGTGGTTCTCCGAGTACCTCGAAGGCGCTATCCACGCGGCTGTCACGAAAGATGCAGAATTGTTCACTCGACCGGGTTTTGTGGATCAGATTGAAGGCGATCGCAGGTACCGCCAGGTCGTCATGAAGGCCATCGTGAATTCGTACTCGCAGCCGTCTCCAGCGGCGACGCCTACTCGCGAGGAGAAGGGGAAGGAACAGCCAATATCTACACTTAGCCCCGTCGTCGCAGTCGCGAGCTCGGATGCAGATTTGAATTCCTTGTCAACGGGCGAGACCATCCTGGACGAGATTACCCCGACGGTGGAGACGCATGTAGCGCCGGAGCCGTACACGGATGAGCTCGACTGGGGAAGTAGCAAGACGTTCCAGAGCCAGAGGTTGGGAAATCAGCAGAGTGCTACCTCCGCTGCGGTTGCTGAGGTCCCGGCCAAGATAGGTCATGCGCGCGTGGATTCAGTGGTGGGTGATGAAGTGGCTGTCTCTGGTGTGAATGGGACGAAGGAAGGGGTAGAGGACAAGGCTGTCGCGAATGAGACGAGTAAGTTGGCAGAGGACAAGGCGGCACCGGTAGTGGTGAATGGAGCGAATGAAATAAATGCGGACGCGAACGGGACGGCTGCGAAGAAGAGTAAGAAAAAGAAAAAGAAGGCCGCAAGTGCGGCGGCTGCGGTTACGAATTAGGTAGCAAATGAAATAGGAAATAGATCATGATAGTCTCTTAAGTTACGCAATGATGGGAGCCATCTTGGGGTTCAACAAAGGAATGAAGTGTGCGAAGTAGAGCCCTTTGATGTTAATCAGGATCAACTAGGAATTGTATAAGGGGCACCGTTTGAGCTCTCGACTACGCAGCGGATAATCAAGCTAAGCTTTTCCTACGTAGGCTATTTTACTCGAATCTGTATCTTTTGCTAGTCTCCCGAACAAAGTGTCCCAAATCGCGACCCACCACAGAACCGCACTACTTGCTCTGTAGGTCGGTCGCAAAACTCTGGTCACCCCGCTCAACGAGATCCAATTCGCTCTCATCGCGCTTTTTGGCCGCGGTGACGTTACCGCGATCTGCTGAGAGAGGGAACCAATTGTCCTTGTTCGAGTCTGCGGAACGAGCCGTGGTTCTGCGCAAGCTGTTGAGCAGCGATCGCAGTGTAGTGCTGATGACACTGGGCAGAGCTAGGGAGCGCACGAGCGGACCATAGGTGGGCAGACAGGCAGCGAGAACGGAGCAGCAGCTTTCGATTTCGGCCCAGATGATGTTGCTAACGGAGATATCTGAAAATAAGATATAGTGTTAGTTTTTGCGGTTGTATTTTGAGGGACGGACGTGGGATCTTGACTTTGGTGGGCCGGGGATACTCACACGAGAACTCCTGGTCTGACACGGGTTTCCCGGCTCCGGCTTCACTGAGCTTGTATCCGAAATAGAGTCGTACAGCCGTGGCGACAACGCAACTGCAAAGGAGTATCAGTAAATGGCACTTATTGAAGGGTTTACCAAAGAAATTACTTACAAAAAACCCATCCAGAAGACTCCCACGAGCAAAAACTTCTTTTGTCTGTTGACGTGCAGCTTGTGAATGACGGGCACTGGCAGACTCAAGATTATGATATCGAGCACCAAGTCGATGGCTGCAAAGGAGGTGATGAAGGCACCGTAGTTGATTGTGTAGTTTTTCCCGAGTGTCCACCAGTTGGAGATGGGCCAAGCGGAGAAGATTTGGGTCTAAGAGTACCGGAATGAGCATGTACAATATCAAAGGACCCTTCAAGTATAACTTACTATAGTAGCAGTGAGCATGAAGAGAAACACAATGATGAGCATGATATTCGCGGACAACTGAAATGTTGGTGTGACAAAGATGCGCTTATAAAATTGTAACACGCTGAGCTTCACGAGACCATAGGAGATATGCGCGATGATGACGCCAAAATACAAGTGCTATCGCCGAATATTAACTTTTCATCAATATTGCCCATCGGAGTGGTAATCACCTTTTGGTAGTTGGTATAGTCGTCGGGAGTGATGGTGCTGAGATCCTGCCCGATACTCGCTCTGAACGAGCCATACAGCACAAGGCAGCAGTATGAGAATGCGAATGCCTATCCAAAGTTAGATATTTCAGCTTCTGGTTGCTTGCAGTCAAAAAAGCATCAAGGACGTACCAGGGCGGAGAATATCAGCCAGTCATCCCACCCTATTTTCATGTTCTGCACCCTCCTGGCTCGGATCCTGAAGGCGCATGCGACCGCCGCGAGGGCTGGGAATATACAGCTGCACACCGCAGCCGCTACCGAGTAAGACGAATACATGTTTTAGTGTTTGAGAGACAAAGTAAGAAGTGCAAGCACAGAGGGTGATCATGTAAGGCTCGAACGATAAGCAAGGCACGGGGTCTAAGGCACTTATGAGACTGGAATCCTTCCTGCGGACCTCGGGCAATGAGTGTGTCATACTTGGTCTCGTTGCATACATGCGCTGGAGTGTATGCGGAGAGTGATGTTGCGTCGCCCAGTACGAGGTTTAGGCTGGGAACAAGGGTATGGGGAAAGAGATTGAATCCCATGTTCCATCTTAACCGGCACGTTCCCCGCGGGGCGGGGACTAAGCTAGAGAAAGGAAGGTGCTCAGGCTTGACGCACAAGTTATGCCGGCCCGACAGGGGTGCACCGTCCAAGATCCAAACATGATCGGCCGCCTATGGGATCGGCACGTTCACGGGGTTATCAATCTGCCTACCAATGCACGGATCATGCATATACGGTAAGACTTTGCGGGCAGTTACGGGTGTGGCTTTCGGGTTCTCAGGTTTTCTCGTGCGAGACACTATCAATGATATGCGGTGCCACATAGGCGTAAGAGAGATCCTGGGCCCGGAACTTCAAGCACAGCATCTACCGAATTGCGCAGTAGGGGGCTGGTTCTTGCAACACGAGTATTCAAGACTGGTGCGTTATGCGACAAGCACGAAAATGGCAAATAGAAATTTATCGAGACAATACAGTGTTTGCATGTGAAAGCAGTCATACGATTCCGCCGGTACGAGTAGTTATCCATGCGATACAGTGTGTATTTGGCCCTTCAACAATCTTGGCTGTGAATCAAGCTACAGGTATGAGCGACACAAGACACCCGTTCGCATTCTTCGCTGTCAGGGCAACCTGAGCCTGATATGGTCTGTCGTCCTCAGACCTGATTTCCTTGAATTCCTGTAGCATCCGCACGACAATATAAGAAGCTTCCATGGTCGCCTTCTGCTGCGCCAAGCACTGCCGGAGGCCTGCGCCAAAGGGCATGAATTCGAACAACGAGGGAGCAAATCCGCCGTGGCTGTCCCACCGTGAAGGGCGGAACTCCTCGGCATCTGGTCCCCAAATTTTCTTGTCGCGGTGCAGCGTCGCGAAGCAGGTATCGAAGAGAGTGCCCGCGGGTGCGAAGATGGGGGCCTTGCCATCGGGTCCTCCACCCATAGGGAGAACTGTGTCGCGTAAGGCGACTCGGTTGTTTTGTGGGAAGACAGGGTAAAGCCGGAGCGTTTCGGTGATGATGTTTTGGAGATATTTGATGCGCGTCAGTCGATCAAAGCTCAGTGATTCGGTGCCTAGGGCTAGGATCTCGGTACGGAGATTTGCGAAGACGGCGGGATGGGTGGCGAGCATCTGGATTACGGTGCTGATTAGGGAGGCAGTTGTCTCGGTTGCTGCCATCATGGCTTGGATAATTTGGTCCCGCAGAATGGTCTTGTTGTCTGTTTGCTGGGCCATGTTGTAGAGAAGAGTGCGTTGCTTAGTAGGTGCTTCTCCGTCTTGAGTGGTGAACTCATGCTTGTGCTTCTCGCGATACTCAAGTGCTCGATCAACGTACACGTCGGCAAATTTGTGAACCTTTTTGCACGCCTTGAGCCAGCTTCCTTTCGGAAGAAGGACTTTTAAGGGTCCCAGGGCAATCCGCATTCCGCATCCGTTGAAGCCGGCTTGGAATGCGTCCAAGAACCCTTCCGCATGTGGGGGAGGCGATCCTGAAAGCATCCCAATCGGTTCACCAAAGAGAAATAGAGTGTTCATATCTAGGTACTGGACGCGCTTGTCAGACCGACACTTAGTAGGAGGAAGTAGGATGGGGCCTCACCAGCTTGATAATCCAGGGTTGAAGGTCGAATTTCGACCCGTCCTTTGGAATTTGGCCTAACATCATCTTCAGATGCTCCTCTAGACCCGTAAAGTCAGAAATATTAGACTTGTGGAAGCCAGGCTTGAGAAGCGCATGAGAAAGCTTCCATTCGGGGCCGTCAGTGGTGATGAATCCGCTTCCGCAGAAGGGATGCATGTTGTGCAGGCGCAATGGCTGAATGCCCCAATCGGCAGCGTTTTTAGACCAGACTGCCCTCAGGTTCTCTGGGTGGACAGAATATATGGCATGGGAACCGAAATTGAGGGCTTCGAATGTGTGGCCATACGTGTCGTAGCGCCGCTGGTGCTCCACCAGGAATTCGTGCTTGGTCATGGCATCTCCGGTTCGCAGGAAGAGATCAAGACCAAAAAAGGGATCCTTGTGCTTGTAACGGGGAGCAGACTGGCACCCAAGCTTGCGGGCTTTGAGTCGCAGAGCTTGCGTGGCATACACACGATACGCGATGAAAAGAGCGACAAAGGTGGCCAACAACGAAAACAGAGAGACGGAGGCCATGGCTACGCCATCCGCTTTTCGTGAGATGGCGGTTTGATTTGGACGAAAGACGAGAGTGAGTTCTTTCCGCAGGTGCAAGTGATGTTGGCGCGTGCGGCGTGCAACTGAGGGACGCAAGTTTGCGGCAAATTTCAATATCGATGTCACTGGGATAAGAATGCAATACATGGATTGAACACTGCAACTACATAGAATTTTAGGAAGGCGCGTACGCACACGTTGAATCCCGACACTGTGAAACCGCCCTAATCAAGCACCCCCCCAGACCGCAGAAATAAAGGCGAGGTCTGCGCCCGCCACAGCCCTGACCCCATCGAACAGGAAGCGGGGATCAGCATCGCAAAAGAGCTTGTCCCAGTCCCTTTGTTCCCTCTCCTTGGCGTTGAACAGCTCCATCATAGCCAGATCGAACCCCCTGTCGTGTGTCAGCACTAGTCCGTAACGAGCGTAGTGGTTTTTACGTACCGCACAAGACCCTCCCGATACCGAGACTGCGTTCCCAACTCGGGCACAACGAAGTCCGAGACGATGACCCTCGCCCCAGTTTTCAGTGCGGGGATCAGCGCTCGAAGGAGCATTACACAGTACTTGTCCGGCCAGTCGTGGAAGATCCAGCGGAAATGATACGCATCTGCATCGTGGACCGGCTGAACCTTGAAGAAATCATGCGCCATGAACTCTATCCGGTCCGACAGCTCATGGGGAATCGACCGCTGCGCTTGCTCCCCCAGAACGGCGTGATCCTGGATTACGATATTTAGCTCGGGCAAGCGGGTTGCAAGGGCCACGGCCGTTGAGCCAGCCGATCCACCAATGTCGACGAGTTGCTTGACATCGACCCAGTCGAAGGCATCGCACAGGTGGTGCGGAGCGAGATCCTCATTCGAGTTGAAGTAAATCATCGCATTGGCAAAGCGCGCTGCTCGTTCAGGTTGGTCCACAAGCATATCAAACACATGTGTGTCCAGGTTATGCGCAATCGCGTATCCCTATGTTTGTTGTCAGTAAAGGTAGGCCTTATTTATGACAGCGTAGGAGATTACCGAATGCTGTGGCTCTTGTGAACCGGGCCACTTCATCAACGCGGGTATGGCCTGTTTTCTGTCAGTTTCTTGATTTCTTGGAGGTGGACGGACAATCCTAACCTGCGTAGCAGCGGGCCACATCTCTTCACACACCATTCCGATCCACTCCATCATCATGGGGGACTCAGCGAGCATCTTTGAGGTGGCGGAATGCGCTAGGTAATTGCCATCATTCTCCTGGAAGATGTGCTTCGTAATAGCGTATCGAGCGATGCGGCGGATGACGTCCTCACCCACCCCAACACTCTTAGCAAGATGCTTGTAACTGATGCTACCATCTATAGGCACTAACTCCTGTAGCTTCAGCTTGTAGATGGCATGTAGGTTGACCAAGTTGACATGCTTTTTGGGTCTGTCAGCGAAGCCAGTGCGTAGGGGTGTATGAGATTTCTCACTGCTAGGATCTGATTGTGCACATGCAGTCTAGGACCTTGGACTAAAGCCTGCAGCTCTGTTGTGAGTTCCATCAAGTTCGTCTGCAAGGTAACTCCCGCCGGCGGTAGACTTTGGTTTCTGGGGAGGCCGGGATCGTGGGAGGGAAGCGCGTGGCCATTCTTGTGCAGAACTGCGATGAACTCCTTGGTCTTGGCTGCGATATCTTGAGCTAATCTCTCGAGTTCACAACTATTCTCGGCAGCTTTTGTCATCTGGGGTGTTGCCATAACAATCAATCTAACTGCATGTGTGTTTCACCAGCAGGAGAAGTATGGTGGCTAGATGGGTGTGGGAATTTTTCGCTCATATTTATTCCTTACATTACATTACTCAACAGCTAATAACCAAGCAACCTTGAACAAGTAGCTGTCGGGGATCAAGCACCTGCATGATCGTGGTGGCTGACTTTGGCCAAGGGCGGGGCGTCGGTTTCCTCCCATGGTCGCATCCATTCCAACAGCCCCTGCCAGTCAACGCACTGGTGCGCCGTGCCGAATCCGGTTACTCCGCCGAGCGCCTCATCCTTCAACTCAACAGTCAGGTCCGCATTGCACATCAGGCTCTGCCGCAACAAGTCGATGCAGTGCCGAATGTGGCCGAGCGAATGTTCCGGTAAGGCACGCTTCTCCCCCGTAGCGCCCTCACCCTTTGCCGTTGCCTCCTCGCTCTTCATATTTGCGTAGGCGATTACCTGGTCGTGGAGTACGTAGAAACCGTGTCGCAACTCGTCAAGGCAATGCATTTGGTGGAAGACGGAGAAGGCGGACCGCTTCGATGCAAGTTTCGGGTGCACAAAGAAGCCGCCATGCTTGGGAAAGAGCGACTCCCATGCGGCGTTTGTGGTGTCCGATGGAGGTTCACCAAAAGTACGATTGTACTCAAACAGTTTGGATGTCCGATCGACTAGAAAATGTCAGCGGCGGGCGCTAAAGGGGTGGGAGTCTTGTGTTAAACCAACGTCCGATAGTGTTTTCCTTTGACTTCATTGTATTTCGGCCGAGAAAGAAGCTCGCAACCAAGAGAAGCCCGACCAGAGCGGCTTTCAACAACCAGCGCCATGAAGAGCCTGTAAATGTGCCTGAATCCATGCGGGTAGGTGAATCTTGGTCGTCTTTTTCGTCTTGCACCAGATTGTAATGATGCCGGTCTGGCTTTAACCAAGCGATTAACTGCATTTTCGATTGCAAAGAGACAACGAGCGCCGTGAGAGTCGAATAAAAGTCGGAATGTAGAGAAAATTGGTGGGTGCAATATATGATCTACTCAGCTCAATCCTAACTGTGCCAGACAGGGGTTTGAGAGGATGAGAACCCTGGGGCACACCAACACAAGCCACCCGCTGCAGCCCATGAGGCGAATCGGTGAGCATCTCAGCTAGGTAGGGTGATTCGATCGAAAGAGTTCTTAAAGCTGAAGCAGCACCTCGATGCGAGCGCAGTTTTTAAACAAGGAACACAATGGACCGCGACGACAACGAAGAGAAAGAGCTGTTCTTGCCCTATCATGGTGACAGGGAAAAGCCATGTAACTGCCGTCATAAACGAGTCCTACTCCATACAATCTTCTTCATTCTCTATGTTTGCTTCACCGCTCTCGTCCTAGTCGCGTCGCAGGTGCCCGGAGACGGGGACAGGTTGAGCACGTTGAGTATGCGTTCTCTTCATCGCAAAATCCAAGACAATCGCTAACTCGCAGTCCAGAATTCACCGGGGAACAACTCACAGTGCGACGCCAACGCTTTGCGCCGACTGAAGACAGTCCGTACGCTGGCCCACCTGGCGTCGTGGTCGACCAGGCCTGGAAGCAGCTACTGGATCACATCAATCTACGTGCGTCCGATGCCGAACTCGGGTCGACTAATCAAACGTCCGTCGCGCTACCCGGCGACCATGGCTCCTTGGTGTGGATGGACGTCAGTCATCAGCTGCACTGCGTGGTACGTGACCTGGCTGCGAGATCCGATTCCCGACGAAAGCGCGAGACTGACCGTGACGACGTTCAGAAATACTTGCGTCAATGGATTTACCGCCAACATTACCATCCAGACGTCGGTTCGGATGAGGAACCACATTGGTTGAAGCACACAGGTGAAGCTGATGCAGCCATTCTTCGTCTGGTTTTGGCTAATCTACCCATCAGATCACTGCCTAGACCTGATCCGACAGGCTTTGATGTGCCGCGCCGACACGGCGCTGATGACCTTCGAATGGGCGATTGGCAGGCGGGAACCGATGCTCAAGTTGCAGTCACCCGAGCATGTCTGCGTAGATTGGGAGGATTTGATGATGAAGGTGCAGGCGCGCAGGGTCAGCGACGCCGAGATGGCACTGCTGGTGAATCCAGGGTTTATCCTAGATAATGATAGATAGCTACGCTTTGCCTACATTTGTAGGTTGGAGGCAAGGTCTCGATGATGGGATTTCGGGGACCGAAATGAAGGATTCGTGCGGGGTAATATGTAGGAGAGTGTATCTCATCCTACTGTCGATCTGATCTACATATCCCTGTTGGTCAGCTGCGGCTGGCCAAGGAACCAGGGTTCCCTCTCGGGCCGCTCCACATGCAGGCAGCACAGGCGAGAGCACTGCCCATCGCTCCTAAAGCTTGGCTGGACCTCTGGAAATCGGCGACATTACGTTTCATGCCTTTTCGTGCAGTTCTAGTTTCCTGACCTGTTCTTCATTCAATCAACAATGAAGGAATATAACGAAAAGCATTCGCCTGAAGAGGCTGCACCGCTACATACCGATCCCAACGAGCCATTTTCGAGACGCCAACAAAAACCCTCACGAAGGGTGTTTCTTTTTGTTACTCTTCTCATTACTTCGGCCGCGCTGAACTTTGGCCTCATTCTCAAACTCCTCCAAAAGAAGGCCTCGCAGTGCCAGGCAGATATCTCGCCATATGGTTGGGTTCCTTCAAATACAGGCGCGTTATCAGTACCATACACTAACTCCTACCAGTACATCTACCCCGAGACTTGCCCATTCAGTACAACTCACACTCTTCTTTTGGCCTTGGAAGCAGCACCGAGAAAGCCCGGGCGCTCGCCTGGGAGGGCCTTGACTCAAGCGCGGGCGAAATCAGCGTAGATAAAGACTGGGCAGATGCACATGGGCTACCCAAGTCGGCACCCTTCTTCTGGGATGAAGATCAACGGATCTATCTGCTCAACGCGCACCATAGCCTTCACTGTATGGTGAGTTTTCAGACCTCTCAATGTGTCGCGCTGCTCACGCAGCAACAATAACAGCGCAAAGTCCGCCGTGCCATTGTACTTTACAATTACAATCGTCCACAGCTCGACTCGTATGTACATCTGGTGCACTGCATGGACCACCTGATGCAAAATATCATTTGCGAGGCCGACGACACCCCGTTCTATACCTCTACGACCTCTAATATCACTACGGGTCACCAACAAACTCGCATGTGTCGGAGCTGGGATCGGCTAACTGAGTGGGCTGAAGAGCATTCCTCATGTTTCGCCTACATCAACGAGACACAGGGCGTCAACTCTGTCATTGAACGCTTCAGATACTGCCCAAAAGGAAGCCCGCTGCTGAAGCCTATGCGTAAGCATTTTGGCTATTCAGATGATTGGTTTCAGAAGAGACCACAGGATATAGACACTCTGCCACGCTACTGGGAGGGCCTGGATTAGCAATCAGATTGATAAGACACCCACTTCTACGTCTCGTAGTTACATGCATAAGTCAGCATTTGATATGGTTAACCCTCTCTGAACTTCTCTGTTTCAATGTTATTCATAATGAGCTGTTTGATAAGTCTATCAGGTAAAACAGTCTTCCACGGCAACACAGGTATCCGGGAATCAAACCAAAAAGAGATATGAATGGCTAAAACTGCTCCGCCAAGATGTATGCCCAAGCTCTTAGTGCAATCCTTTCACAAGATCCCTACCCCAATTGATCTACAGGCCCCGTGCTGCATCCATCACCAAGACCCCTGCCCCGATTGATCTGCAAACCCCGTACCGAAATTCATCACCAAGACCCCTGGCCCCATGTATCCGCGAACTCGGTGCCGCAATTAAGCCACACACCTTGGAATCCAAACTGGCCAGCATACGGGTTTGTCAAGTCACTCCCCGACAACGTACTCACGCTGCAGCAAGGCATACTCAACCTTTGCAAGCCAAACACAACCAATTGACGACGCCATTTCATGCCCGGTCCTGCAGAGTAATATAAAAGTAAGACGAGGCCCCAGTGCAGTGAGCGGAGTTCGGGTCTCGTCTGGTCTGCCAGATGCTCAGCAAAATACGCCCGACGCAGCTCGCCCAAGGATCGTCCCTCACCGTTCCGATCTCGTTACTAAAACTCATTAATTGGCCCAACCACCTCCCCCTTACGGTAGGCGACTCGTGAACGATAATCTCCCGACGCGCATCCATCCATTACCACTGCCGGGCGCGATGGAAAAGCAGGAGATAATATGCAATGCAACCTTGGACCCGACAGGCCCTATGGAATCGCTGGTTGAAAAATTTTGGCCTATAAGAAAAGCCCCGAGAATTGGAAGCTCAGTGAGCACTGATAGGACTGTTCCAAAGATTGCGTCTGCTCGGTGAACACATACCCAGGTGGTGAGCAATTATGCCCTTGTGGAAGTATTGGCAACGGTATTCATGCAGCTCCAACTTCTTCTCCGCGTCTTCTTACTCACCGATTGTCAAATAACCCCACCAAGATTCCAGGAACAGGATTGGATCAACGTCCTCAATAGCTCATGTGGTGTGACTGGGAATTACATTAACTCCCGCACGGAAAACTAATCAAAAGTCGTTTGGCCGGACCCTCCCAGTCTTTCAGTTACACAACAGCAAGATGAGATAGATGTTACCTGTGTTATTCGCATGGGCATTATAAAGTCTCTTACAATTTCCCACTGGTTGCAGCCCGCGTGCTCACTATCACTAGCTACCTTCACCAACCACTTTCAACGCTCTTTGCACGTCGGACATCAATCCTATCAATACATATCCTCTTATCAAGAGCCATGCGTTTTATCTCACATGCAGTTCTCCTCAGCCTGTTCGCCACGGGTCTCTGCGCCCCGCTGCCCGCAAGCAACAGTAAGAACCCATCCACTTCCCGAGCCCCCTCTTGACGTCCTCAGACAATGTCGCCCGTGTCCAACAGGACCTGATTGGCCGCTCCGTGACCGTTTCTGGCGGCGATGAAGACGCGAAGGTCATTTATCCGGATTACCGCCGCTCAGTGAAACCAGCCGACGATGCTTCGGACTCCAGAGTTATCTATCCCGACTACCGCCGCTCAATGAAAGTCAGCAGCGATAATGGCGAGGACTCGAAGGTTATCTACCCCGACTATCGTCGTTCGGTGAAGGTTACGAGTGCGGGTGGGGATGAAGACGCCAAGGTCATATACCCAGACTATTGACTGTAGTGAGCGTTCCGACATTGTAGGAGGAAGAGTAGGAAGCTTCTTCCAGTAGAAAGCCTAGGATTTATTATATATAGGGTGTGTCTGGTCAATGAACAAGCTATCTGTGCAACATACCTTTCCATCCCTCTGGTCGGCGATCCAGTGGTGCAAACCTAGTGATCATTGACTCCGGTTGCACATGCTATGAACAGGTTTAAATTTGCGCATCTGAGTTATATAGACTGTGTGATATTTACCCCGTATACAGTGCTATTGATGAAAGACAACATTGTTGTTTAAATGAAAGAAGGGCCGGTGCCGAATACCGGTCTCAGGGCAATGACGGGACAGCCCAGTGCCAACAGCCCTAGGCAGAAGAAACTGTTCTATCTCCTCCAAAGTTTGAAGTTCCGGCGCCAGTATCAGTGGACAGTTTAGCTAAACCATCTCAACTGAATCAGCAACCGAAATCAACTCAAAGAACTGAGCCACCCACATCTCCACCGCACCTCTGCAAAGCACAGTTGCCCGAACTGTGTGTGATCAAAAATGGCGACTTGTCTCGAATTGTATATACCCAAACAAAATGCCGTGCGCATGTAAGAAGTTGCACGGTTACCTCTTTCGCTCGCGCGAGTCAGTGGAAGACAACTGCTACTATAGATATCCAAGTGAATACACGGATCTCGCAAAGCCTCGGAAAAATTCTCGTATTCATTCCATATGCAATAGGGTATCTCTCAACCACCCTAAGGCACTAAGTGAAGCACTTGCGAACAACACCGCCTACCCAACCCAAAACATACCCATCTTACGCCCCCGTCCAACCCCGCCCCATCCTAAAAAACCTCCGCTCCATTTCCAATAAAAAATGTGCCAGACAGAAGATTTGGGTCTGCGGAGTGCCGGAATGAGCAAATGTGATGTCATGGAAGCCTCCAAGCATAACTTGCTTTCGCGCCTGGAAATCATAAGAGTATGATCTGGATCAGGGGTGCATTATAGAAACTCTTGGCTTCTTCTGTATCAACTTGATAAATCGCTAATCCGACTCGTTCGTATGTCTTTTCGGACTGAGATATGCAACGTAGCAGAAGCACGATGTCATACACCCACGTAGTGCTATAGTCTCGATTAGTTGTGGCTATTAGCATTGCGTACATCTCTTCTTCTATAACATCGTCGATGAAATTGACCCCAGAGTGGTGCAACTCGTGCTGTAAGACCTTAAAATGGCCACGTAAGAACAGCTGGGACGATGGCTGTCCCGGCGAAAATTCCGCAGTACATCTACCCGTAAGGTGTTGAGGTCTAAAGCCCCAGTCTACGGGCGACATGGACGATGCCCACGACCAGGTAGGGATATCCAGGGGGTTCGATCGTCGGTTTGCACGCGATGTGGTCCAAGTAAGCTCGCTGGGGAGATCCTTTTTCCAGTGCCCGAAAATGCATTCGTCGTTGAGCTTCGCCGCCCAGTGCGACTCAATACCCTCCAGAGCTTTGAATTTGTCGGTCGCATATGTGAGTTGTCGCTTGCTAAACTCTTCAACCACGTTACACCATCTAAACGATATTTGACGCGGGCTGCATTTTGGATAATACTCGACGCCGGTTTCATCAACGCTTACTTGGCGGCAAGACCAGAATATGAACCGACGAGTGAAGTAGACTACGCGACGTGATAACAGCATCTCTTGTGTGGCCCATGCTCTGGTGGATAGGATTTCTTGGTCTGGTTCCAACCTCTCTACCCCCCAACGGGATCCATTCTGCTCATGGACCCCACCGACGTATAACGAACCGTCCAGGTGACCGAAAGAATTGTAAGACGGGAGCTTAAGGAGCTCAAGAGACGGACGATGACAAGAGTCGAATAGTCCTTGAGATGCATCACGGGCATAAGAAGCAGCAATCGTGATCCACGCATTTGCGTATACTTCGGCCATCTTCGCGGATTCTTGACTCCAATCCCGTTCATCGTCCTGAATAATGCAAAGTGAATCAATCCAGAGATATTGAAGGCCAAGCGCCCTGCATGTTGTGATAGCATCTTGAAAAGTCCGTGGTATAGTCTCCCAGGCAATCCCTGATTTCCTTTTCGGAATTGTCTTTATGATTGTGGTGAGGGGACGCTTCCCTTCTGGACCCCAGCAGTGGCTAAGGGCGGAGTAGAGGCCGACATCCGTCGGTCCTGTTTCCACGAGTTTTGGGTCGCTGAAGCTATTGATAGGACCGAGATCGAGAATGCGACTAGGAAGCCTTGGTGGGCTATCACTAGTCAGCCCTCCGATTTGTGTGACATTGCAAGCCTTGTGGCTGTTGTCGCATTGCTCCACCTGTTTCCGGATGAACTCAAATGACCGTGGACTGTCTGAGCTGGAAATGAGACTTAATCTTGGGACAATCTGATCACATACGGTTTGACTGTCTAAATAGGTTGTTATACATTGAAATTCTCCCGGAATAGCAGTAGCTTACTGTGATGGGCGTACAAGGCGATGTTGAGGGGGCTAGCATCGGTACCCAATCTAGAAATAAGATAGTCGCCCTCGCGATCTCGGCTTTTATGGTATTCAAGGCTGATCGTTGCTCTTCCAAGTTCTTGCCGCACTAGATCAAGGTTTTCGGATGAAACATGAGCGCGAGTTGGCCGCTTCCAGACTTTCGCCCAGAAGGGCGAATATCGAGAAAGTAGGAACGAGCAGAATATGCAGCTGAGAGCTGATTCTGCAAGATATCCGGCGTTGTCATCCCAGATTCCGTCGTTTCGGTATTTAACGAACCAGTTCTCTACGCCTACTCTCGAGTCCCGCAGTTGTAGTTTGGCAGCATGTGGAAATACTCGTAGAGTGTTCTTGCATCTAGAGCAGAGGTCTTCTTCACCGCCGGTTATGATGTCCATTGTCCCTTCCTTGGAAGGTTTCGGCGGAGACCCTTGGAAATGTTATGGTGTCTTGGTTTGATCTGAACTTTTTCGAGGATGATGCTGAAATTGATGTCCTGGGAACGGCGACGACCACGCCGGAGGATGGCAACGGGGCTTCGGTGCGTGACGAACCGCGACACTGAGTGGAGCAGATCAAAGAAGATGTAGAGGAAATGGTGTAGAAGGTGGATTTTGGCAGCGATACAGATGAGTGAATGTGCTGTGCTTCGCTGCTACCTACCGTGTTTCACCGCCTGATGCACGTCCCCACCTGACGCACGGTCACATCAAAAATCCGACATCTTCTACATGCCACAACCACCTTAATATAGACCTAATGGAGGCCGCGCTAGAGTTGCTAAAGTTGCTAAAGCTTAGAGAAAAGCTAAATTATACGCAAACTGACTAAAAGTATAGTGTTAAGCGCTTACCGCTATCGCGCCGTTATCGCGGGATGCAGGGCACCTATGCAGAAAAAACGAATAACGTAGTTTACAAGCGAGCTGCGAATACAAGCGAGTTGCAAACCCTACTAACTTTCTATAACGCGTTACTTATTAACTATAATAGCTCTACTAACTACTATTTAATTACTCTATAGTATAGTAGATATCTTTCTAGCTATCTTAGCTATTAATTAGAATTAGATATAGAGTGTTAATTGCGCTGTAGTAACGTTTAACGTTTCTAAAAGCACGCTTTATAGCTAACGCGCTAGAAAGCGTACGTAATGTAATTACTAGCCTAACTTAAAGAAGCTTACTAAGCTAGAAGAGAAGGTAATTATTAAATATATACTTAACCTAGATTTATAAGACTTTACGCTTATTCTAGATACTATATAAGATATAGTAAATAAGCTACTTACTAAGCGTAGCGCAGGCTACGTTAGCTAGTAGTAGCCTAGAAACTTTATTAAATAAATAAATAGCCTTATAATAGAATTTAATTAACTTTATAATTAATAGTAAGCTCTTTATAAGAACCTAGTAGCTATATAGACTTAGTTTAAGCTAGTACTACGTACTAAGGCTATCTACAGTATTAGTAATAAGAATACTTTTAACTTTAATAAAAATAGCTTTCTAATAGGTAAGATATCTTCTTAGCTAGTTATTACTAGCTTAGAGAGACGCAGCTAGCTAAAGGCTATCTAGCTAGGTAATTATAAGTAGGCTATAGTAATTTATAGAATTAATACTACTAGATAGGCTATCTTATTCTTTATTATCTTTACTAGCTAGTATTATCTCTTTACTTAGTATAAAGGCGATAATATACTAGGCGATTAGGCTATTAGCCTTAGTAATAACAGCTAGACTATAAATAAGCTTAGTATTACCTAGCTATAGCACTTTATTAAGTATATAGTAGAGCGTAGAGTAGGCACGCGTTAGTGTTACGTTCCTAAGGGGTAGCTAGTCTGTTAGGGATAGGATTGGTTTTTAGGCAGGAGCAATAAGGGGACTAGAGGTTATTATTACGTAAGTAAGTAATAGGGTAGTTAGTATTAAAGTTATAAGACAGTTAAATTAATAAGGCTTATAAGAATCTAAATAATAGATTTTAAAATAAGTTAAACACTAGGAACTGTAGGGGTTTCTAGATTTCCTATATATATAAGGTTCTAGACTAATAGTTACCTATAGAACTAGCAGTAGTTATAATAGGAACTATTATAACTATTAGTAGTTCTTAGCACAGCTATTAGTTACGTAATTTATTAGGTAGGCACTATAGCTAGGCTATAGGTACCTTAGCTAGTGCAGGCGTACTAATTATTCTTATATAAACCTATTTAACTACATAGTTATAATATTATCCTTTCTCTCTAAGGAATTATCCTTAGTTACCTAATAAGTAGCAGAGTTAGCTTATAAGCAGGGTCTGCCCTACTAGACTTATAAGCGTCTACTATTATTATATCTTCTAATTCTTATAACTATTAACTTTATCTTTTTAATAAGATTCTTGCTACTAATACTATAGCTAACGTTCCTTATAATAAGTGTTTCTTAAAGAACTTCTATTACTATATTATACTAGATTCTTACTTAAAGTATGCTAAGTATGTTCGCGCAAAGAAGCCGTGCGTTAATATATTCTAGTTATTACTAGACTAGACTAGGGAGGAGTATTAGGCGAAGGTAAACGCAGATAAGAAGTTGTTAGCTAAGGTAATTTTACGTTTATTATAGAATAAGAAGATTTTAGCTTAGGCTAAGAAGCGCGCTGCAAAGAAGGCTGTGTACCTTACCTTAGAGTTAGAAGCTAAGAATAAGGTAATAAGCGCAAAGGCAGACTATCCTGCTGCTTCTATTAAGGTAGCGTTTTTGCTAATAATATAGTTAACCCTATATACGCTTAACAACGCAGTAGTAGGTTACAGTGCGCTAGGCGTTAGTTCGCCTTTAGGCGGCCCTTCTTAAGGTACGTCTTAGTTTCTTTATTATTCTTACTTCTATAGTAGTCCCTTCCTAGTATAGTAATAGGCGTTATGTTTTATCCTAGCTGCTTTAGGTAGCTGCTAATAGTTCTATAGGTTAGACTTAGGTTTCTAGGTGTTTTTTAATTTAGAGTATTCTTTCTACTTTACTAGCTATTCCTAGTAGAAGTTATTATCTTAGAAGTCTTATTAGCCTATCTCTTAGTAGTTCTAGAGTACCTTAACTTTATACTCGTTGTTTTTATTCTTTTAGTAGTAGAAGGTAGTCTAGAGGGGCGTATTAGGATCTGCTAGTTCTAGAGTTAATACATAGAATACTAGGTATATTTTTACGCCGCCTAGAAGTTAGAGTTTATAGTTTACTAGGCTAATTTATATAGAAACTAAAAATAGTCTAACTTTTATATAGTCTAGTCCTCTATTAGGTTATATTGTGCGGAGATTTTTTATAAGTAAGTATGCTCTATTCTTCTTCTTTAGCTAAGGTGCCGTTTTTTATTTTTAGTTATTATATTAAATGCTTTTCTATTATACCTTTTATATGTTTTATCTTATTTCTTCGTGCATTTTTTATATTTCTTATGCGTTCTTAACCGCTGTTTTCGTTTATACATTTATTAGTAATATTCTTTTAAAAAGATGTAGATATCTTCTATAGTTTACGTAGAACAGTGTTCGTCCTATTACTTCTAATTTTTTATTATTATATACTAGTTAGGCTATTAGTAGTAGTAATACCTAATTGTTTTATAGTTTATTACTGTATATTTTTAAGTAGGTTTTTATTATTCTATTAGTTCGCTCTGTTTATTTATCTGTCTGTAGGTAGTAGGCTGTTAATAGTTTTCTTTTTATCCTAATAAATACTATTAGCGTTATTTAGTAATTAGATGTAAATAGTTTATCTTTATTACTAATAATAGTTTTAGGAATTTTATAGTGTCTAACTAGTTAGTTAAGTATTACGAATCTAAGTTGTCTTACTATATAGGTATTATAGAATAGAATTATTTCTACGTATTTAGTAAATCTATTAATAATTACTAATATTATATTATACAACGTATTTATAACTAGGTCCTTAGAGTTTAGTAGTCCTATAACAAAGTCTATAGAGATATCTATCTAGAGTTCTTTAGAAGTCTAGATAGCTTGCATTTCTCTATAGAGTGCGTATGTACTATATTTATTTTTCTAGCAGTAAGCGCATTTTTAAATATAGTTTATAACCTTCTATTTTATTTCTTAGAACTAGTAGTTTTAGTAAATAAGTTCTACAGTTCTTATAATGCTAGAGTGTCTAAACAGTAGGTCGTTATAGTGTTATTAAATAATTAGTTCTTATTATTCTTTAGGTACCTCTTATTCTATTAGGAGAAGTGCGTTAAGTTCTTATACTAGTTTAAGAGTTTTATCCTTATTTTAATTAGAATAAGGGCGTAGGTAATTATTTTATCGCCTGCTAAGTTACTCTATTAACTAAGTACGTTAGCTTATTTATTCTCTTTACTAAGTGTGTACATAATCTTAAACTTATATTATTTAAAAGTTTTAAACTATCTAGCTTATTATAGCGTAAGCTTCTTTATTATAGTAAACTATAAGAGGTTTTAATAGTTAGTAAATATTATTAGTTCTAAGCAGCTATCTGCATAGATTCGCTACTTCTTAAGTACTTTAATAATAGTAATTAATTCTTTATTATAAATATTATATCTTATCTTAGGTCTAGTAAGTTTGCACGAGTAGTAGGCTATTAGATGCTATTTTTTATTCTTTTCCTATTTAGCGCATGCTCTAAGAGCTTAGTCGCTTGCGTTTATTTCTATACGGAATAGTTTATTATCTTAAAAGTTAATTAGTATTAGCAGAGTAATGCATACTAGCTTAAGTAGTTAGAACGCGCATTTATATTTACCTATCTATATAAAGTGCATATCCTTTTTAGTAAGTTCTGTTAGGGGTAATATAATTTCTACGTAGTTTTTTATAAATTATTAGTTAAATCTGCAGAACCCTAGAAATTCTTAGATATTCTTTACTATCTTAGGTTGTAGCTAGGTTCTAATCTCTTTAATCTTGTCTAGGCTTATGTGTATGCCTGTAGTGCTAATAATAAATCTAAGATATTCTAGTTCTTTAACATAGAACTTGCACTTCTTTAGTTTTAAGCGCAGGTATACTTTCTTTACTGCTATAAGCATAGTCTTAACATGTTACTTATAGTCTTTCTTATTTTTTAAGTAGATAAGAATGTTAAGGTATACTATAATAAATATATTAAGGTACTCTTATAGTACGTTATTAATTAATGCTTAAAAGATTGCTAGTATATTAGTAAGTCTAAATAGCATAACTAGATATTTGTATAGTCTGTATCTTAATCTAAACGCTGTCTTCTACTTGTCTTCTTTCTTAATTTATATAAGGTAATATTCGTCTTATAGGTTAAGTAATATAAAGATCTTTGCCTTAGCAAGTCTATCCCTTAGTTTGCTAGCGTTAAGTAGAGGGTATCTATTTTTTATTACAATATTATTAAGCCGCCTATAGTCTATACATAGTTGTAGTTCTCTATTCTTCTTTATAGCAAAGGAGAAGGGGCTGGCTGCTAGCAACTTAGAGGGTTGTATGTATCCCTTTTCTAAGTTTTTCTTAATAAACTTCCTTTCCTATTTAAGTTCTTTGCCTAATTTTATGTATAGTAGTCTAAAGAGTAGCGTCTTTCTAGGTTTAATATTAATTATGTAATCCTAGAGTTAGTACTAAGGTAAGTTCGCCTTTTCCTCTCTTTCTTAAAATAGGTAGTTTTACTTTCTATATGCTTTAGAGATAACGTAAGGTATGCTAGTACTCGCTTTCTTACGTTATATAACCTAGTAGTTCCTACTAGCGTCTTTTAAGGTTAGTTTATATTTATTAACTTCTAGTTATAAAAGTATGTTAAATTCTTATTTATTTACTATCTAGTCTAGTTAATGCGTAGGCTTTGCTTGCAGTACACATTTATAGCGCGCTAAAGATATACTTTCATTATCTTATTTAATCTTAGGGTTATGTTATTATAACTATAGTAATCTAAGTACTACTTTATAATTAGAGAATCTTAATATATTAAAAGTAATTTATTCCTAGTAGCTATTAATCTTAAGTATTACTTTAGCTTCTTACTTAATTTATAGTATTTATAGCATTAGTGCTTTATCTCCCGCGTAGAATAGTGTTACAACTAGTAGGTCAAACAAGCAACAAGAATAATAATTAGTCGCGTACCTAGACGCTGACGAAAGGTACCGGGACACGAACACTAATTATTATTATGTCACGTAATTAATAGCCGCGCCAAGGACTAGCGATAGTTTTAATAGGAACTATCGCGACTATTAATAGTTCTACAACTAACTATTAACACTAGAGACATGTGTATATAGGAACAACAGGAACCCCTATAGTTCCTAGTGTTTAACTTAGTTAACAATCTATTATTTAGATTCTATTAAGTATTATTAATTTAACAGTTTTATAACTTTAATACTAACTACCGTTACTTACTTACGTAACTAACAACCTCCTCTCCTGTTATTACTCCTACCTAAGAACTAACTTACCCTTATAGGATTAGCTACCCTATAGGGACGTAATATATTAAACACCCTTAATATAAGCGACTTTAAAGGTATTACTATAGTTACTAACCCTAAAAATAAGGCAGCTAAGCTAGACCTATACTATAAAGACTGTAACAAACTTAAAGGGTAGATCCTCTAAATTAACCTCTACTTTTATGTCTTAGAACCTAAGATAGAGGGTAAGGAGAAAGTTATCCTTACGGCATTATACTTATAAGGCGAGATAGCTACCTAGATCTAACTATACCTCTTAAGCTACCTAGCTAAAGAGAATTGTAAAGGCAACGCTATTAACTAGATTATTAAAGACTATAAGAATTTTAAGAAAGAACTTAGGCAGCTTTTTAGTATTGTAAATTAAGTACCTCTAGCTAAATAAGCTATATAGTAACTCTAATAGACGCATTCTGTCGCAAATTACGCTATACACTTTAAGAAATACGCTGTACAGCTTAATTAAGAGGAAGTACTATTAATAGTTATATATAAGTAAGGCTTAAAACTAAAAATCCGCAAAGAGCTACTACGCTCTAGGAACCTTATCGCATCCCTAAAGGACCTCTATAAAGAATCTATTAGAATTAACGCTAAATAGTATAAGTTATATTAAGAGCTACGCTAGTAAGGATAGAAGCTACGCCCTAGCTTTAGGAAGCTACCTAATAGCTATCTAATAAAGCCTTAAGCCTTAGGCAGCTAACTGCAACGCTACTAGCATAATAATTATAGTTATTAGCTAATAAAAGGGATCTAGTATAATAATATAAAGAAAAGGAAGTTAGGAGGACTAGGCTTTTATAAGCCTTACTAGCGTAACTCTAGAGGACCTTTAGTAGGACTATAGTTCTAAGGAGTAGAGACGCGTAAATACTTTATATATAGTAAGCCTAGCCACCTTACGAAGAACTGCTGTTCTAGGAACAAAGTTAAGCAACAGCTAAATATTATAATAAAGGATAACTAGGAAATAAAAGAAGAAGAATAGGACGTAGTTAACGTAATTAGGAGAATTAATCTAGAAATAATAGAACGCCTAGAAACCCTAAACGAACAACTATACAAAGATCTAGAAGAACTTAATAATAAAGAAGAACTCTATTACCTTATCTAGCGCGCACTAACGCCGCATTTAGACGTAAAGGAACCTTACCTAGGTACGCCTGTAGTATAGGACTTTCTTAAAGAATTTAAAATATAACTACGCGACGGAGATGCTCCACTATATAAGATTCTAGAGAAACCTAAGCCTATAGTAGAAAACAAAGGAAGACTCTAGGTAGTTACCTAGGAAATAGAAGATACTATAAAGTATAACTACGAGCATTAAAATAAGAAATAAAAGTATAATAATAAATAACTAAACTATTAACTACGCTACTATAACGATATGCGCAACTCTAAACATAGAAGCATGCACTATATAGTGTGTGTAGACGACTACTATAAGATACACTACAGAGCTAAGATTAATAGCAGCTACTTCCCTAGGGCTAGACATTAATGCAAATAGGAATAGTTTAATTGCCCTATAGACAAATGCGATAAACACCTATAGGATAAACGCGAAGCATAGTACTTCCTATAGAAAACTAACGCGGAAAACATAGCATACACTCTGCTTATAGACGGCATCTGCATCTAGAATAAATAGCAAACCTGCCTAGGAGTAATATGCAAAAGGCACTACTATAAAAAGAAAAAGGAGGGTTTCTAATTACATCCTCTAGTATTTACTATATAGATTAACCCTAGATATAGTATAAGGTACAAGCCACGCAGAGAATAAAGTAATAATAATAACTACTAAGCACCTAAACTTAGATAACAGCCTTTTTTAGGCTAAAACTAAGGCGAGAAGACGCCTTTTAAGAATTTAATACTATAGGCAACGGGGCATTAATAAAACTTACTATCTAAGTTAAAGATATTAAGGCCAGAGCTATAATAAACTTAGAGGCATAAGAAAACTACATCTTACCTACTACTGCTAGGAAGGCTAGACTTATAATAAAATAGAAATAATAATTATACCTCCTCTATATAGAAGACGGGGCACTAATGCCTAAGGCACTAAGAATAGACTATAAGGTTAAAGTAACGCTTAAAATTAACTAACACTAAGAACAAATTACCTTTAATATACTAAGATTCTCTAGACACGAAGTAGTACTTAAATTGCTATAGTTAAGAAGTTATAACCTACATATTAAATAAGATAAAGGAAAGATATCCCTAACACGCTGTAAATATGTATTATAAGCAGTACCTATATATTAGCTAAGTCTAGTAATAGATAAAAGAGAACTTAACATACTCTCGCGACTAGAAGTTAATAAACACGAATTAACCTTAAAAGACGCTAGTAGGAACTACTAGGTTAAAAATTATAAGGATATAAGCACTAGCATAACTTACAACATTCTAAAATAGTACAAGAAATAGGAACATCTGTTTTAGGAAAGGGAAGGAAAGGTAAACCTGCCTAAGCATTAACCCTAGGATTATATAATTAACCTAGAAGAAGGGAAAATACTACCCTTTAGACCGCTCTACGCGAAAACAGGAAAAGAACTTAAATAGGAATAGGAATTTATAAGAAAAAACCTAGAAAAGGGATATATTTAAACCTTAAAATTACTAGCAGCTAGCCTATTTACCTTTATATAGAAGAAGGACAGAGAACTACAACTATACATAAATTATTAGCAACTTAACGCGATAACTATTAAAAACTAATATCTATTACCTAATATAGCTAAACTAAGAGACAGACTTGCAAGGGCTACTATCTTTACCTTACTAGATCTCTAAGATAGGTACCACCTTATACGGATAAAAGAAGGAGAAGAATAGAAGATAGTATTTAGATTAAGACATAGACTTTACAAATACCTAGTTATGCCCTTTAGACTTACTAATGCACTAGTAATATTCTAAGCGCTTATTAACAACGTACTATAAGAATACCTTAACATGTTTATTATCGCCTACATAGATAACATCCTTATCTTCTCTAAGCATAATAAAGATTACTAAAGACACGTTAAGGCGGTACTTAGCGCACTAGATAAGGCAAACCTACGCTTAAAACTAGCAAAGTGCAAGTTTTATATATAAGAACTTAAGTACTTAGGTTTTATCGTTAATGCACAAGGCATTAAAATAAGCCTAGATAAAATTAAAGCCATACGTATATAGCTACGACTAAAGATAGTAAAGTATATCTAAGAGTTCCTAGGATTCTACGAATTTAATTAATAGTTTATTAAAAAATACGCAGTAATTACTACACCCCTAACAGAACTTACTAGAAAGAATATACTATTTATATAGAGAGACGAGCAGGAGAAAGCTTTCTAACTCTTATAAATAGCATGCATTATACTACTAGTACTTATTAACTTTTAAAGTAACAAACTACTGCAGATAGAGATAGACGCAAGCGACTAAGCCCTTAAAGCTTATGCAAAGCAAGAAAGAAACGAAAAATAGCATCTAATAGCCTACTATTTAAGGAAGCTTACGGATGCGGAAACATAATACAACATCTATAATAAGAAACTGTTCGCAATTATTAAAGCACTTAAACACTAGTAAATCTACGCATATAGCTGTTCTAAGCTTACTATCTTTACTAATTATAAGAACCTCCTAAGGTTTATAATAATAAAAGATCTTACGCTAAGATAAGCATAATAGTCTAAAGTACTTAAATAGTATAAGTTTAAAATCGTGTATATACTAGGAAAAGAAAACGAACGCGCTAATGTACTAAGCTAATAAAGCAACTTAGCTAAAGATAAAACAATCGCACGCGCCGCTATCCTAGTATAAAATAAAGATAGATTACTTAGCCTATTATAAGAACTTAACGCACTCCTTATAATTAGATAAGAAGTACTAGAAGAATAATAAGAATAAGTTATTAGATAACATTACGACGATCTAATATATAGACACCCTAGAATTATAAGAACTATAGAGCTTATCTAGTGTAACTACTAGTTTAAAGGGATAAAGCAAAAGGTTACAAACTACATTTAAAAATACGCTAACTGCTAAAAGAATAAACACGGCACTTACGCACTATATGGAGAAATGCAAGCTATCTAGATTCTAGAGGAACCCTAGACTAACATCTCTATAGACTTTGTTACTAGACTACTAAGTTCTAAGGACCTAGTAACTAATACATTATATAATGCGATACTAGTAATTGTTAACTAATTTACTAAGTACGCGGAAATAATTCTATTCTATAATACCTACACTATAAGACAACTTAGATTCGTAATCCTAGACTAACTAGTTAGGCATTACAGAATACTAAAAATAATTATTAGCAATTAAGATAAGCTATTTACATCTAACTATTAGACAATACTAATGGTAATTATTAGAACGAAACGAAAACTATTAACGGCCTATTATCTACAAACTAATAAACAAACAGAACGAATAAATAGAATAATAAAAACCTATCTAAAGATATACAGTAACAAACTATAAAATAATTAGGTATTACTACTACTAATAGCTTAATTAGCTTATAATAATAAGAAATTAGAAGTAATAGAATAAACACTGTTCTATGTAAACTATAGAAGACATTTACATCTCTTTAAAAGAACTCTACTAATAAAAGTGTAAATAGAAACAGCAGTTAATAACGCTAAGAACATATACAAGGTACATAAGGAAATAAAAGAAAATATATAAAAGGCATAACAAAAAAGCATCTAATATAATAACTAAAAACGAAAAACAGCACCTTAGCTAAAGAAGGGGGATAGAGCATATCTACTTACAAAAAATCTTCGCATAAAATAACTAAGCAAGGGACTAGACTACGTAAAAGTTAAACCGTTTTTAGTTCTTAAATAAATTAGCCTAGTAAACTATAGACTCTAACTCCTAAGTAATGCGAAGGTCTATCTAGTATTTTACGTATCTACCTTAGAACTAGTAGACCCTAAGACGCCGCTATAAGTAACATTTTACTACTAAAAGGATAAAGATAATAAGTATAAAGTTAAAGCACTACGCGGGTACCGCAAAGTAGACTAATAAGAATTCTAAGATAATAACTTCTACTAGAAATAGCTAGTAAAGTAGAAGGGTTATCCTAAGTTAGAAAATATATAAGAACCTAAAGCTAACCTGCAAAACTGTTAGCAACTACTTAAGAAAATAAGACTAAGGTTTAATGCCTACTACTATACAGGATAAACATAACTATAAAGCTAGAATAAAAATAGATAAGAGTAACGTACCCTAGAAAGGTCTTAAGGATAAACTAGTATCTATAACGTTATAACCCGCTACCGCGTTATCTAAAGCTAATAGAGTAGACTACATTATTAGCAAAAACTCTATACTAATAGAAGTAGCTAGGCAGTCCGCCTTAGCGTTTATAGCCTTACCCTTAGCCTTAAGCTTAGACGTAAGACACACGGCTTTCTTCGCAGCACGCTCCTTAGCTTACGCTAGAATCTTCTTATTCTATAATAACTATAATATTACCTCTGCTAATAACCTCTTATCTGCGTTTACCTTCGCTTAATATTCTTCTCTCGTCTAGTTAAGCGATAACTAAGATATATTAACGCACGGCTTCCCCGCGCGAACGCACTTAGCACACTTTAAATAAGAATTTAGCATAATATAGCAACTTAAGTTTTTAGAGAAATACCTATTATAAGGAACGTTAGCGATAGTGTTAGTAGTAAGGATTTCGTAGAAGAGATAGAGTTAACGCTTATAGAAGTTAGAAGATATAATAACCCTAAGACACTTATAAAGCAGGTAGGGCAAACCGCTTATAAGCTAACCTTACTAAAGGTTAGGTAATTAAGGACAATTGTACGAAGGGGGGGGATAATGTTACGACTAGTAGGTTAAACAAGCAATAAGAATAATAATTAGTCGCGTACCTAGACGCTAACGAAAGGTACTAGGACACGAATACTAATTATTATTATGTTACGTAATTAATAGCCGCGCTAAGGACTAGTAATAGTTTTAATAGAAACTATCGCGACTATTAATAGTTCTACAACTAACTATTAACACTAGAGACATGTGTATATAGGAACAACAGGAACCCCTATAGTTCCTAGTGTTTAACTTAGTTAACAATCTATCGTTTAAATTCTATTAAGCATCGTTAATTTAACAGTTTTACAACTTTAATACCAACTACCGTTACTTACTTACGTGACTAATAACCTCCTCTCCTATCGTCGCTCCTGCCTAAGAACCAACTTACCCTTATAGGATTAGCTACCCCGTAGGGACGTAACAAATAGATATAGTCGTTGTTTTAGGCGTAGCTTAAGTTAGGCTTTCTTAATAATATTAGGTAATATAAAGTTTACCTAGGCCCTAGAGTCTATTATTACTCTAGTTCTAATCTTTTCTAGCTAGATAGTAAGCTTAATAAGTCTCCTGTTACTTATTGCGTTAAACTCTTAGAAGGCGTCTTCGCGCCTTAGTTTTAGCCTAAAAAAGGTAGTTGTCTAAGTTTAGGTGCGTAGTAGTTAATAATTTATTCTTCTATAAGTTACTATCTTATACTATATTTAGAATTAATTTATACTATAAACACTTATAAGTTTAGGTAGAATTTATTTTTCTTCTTTTCTATATAGTGTTTTTTGCATATTATTCCTAGGCAGGTTTACTACTTATCTTAGGTATAAACGCTGTTAACTAGTAGTATACACGCCGTGTTTTCTACGTTAGTCTTCTAGGAGAAGTACTATACTTCGCGCTTATCCTAGAGGTATTTATTACAGATGTTAATAGAGTAGTTAAACTATTCCTATTTATATTAGTATCTAGCTTCTAGAAAGTAACTTATATTTATTTTAGCTGCGTAGTGCACCTTATAGTAGTTATCTACGTATATTTAGAAGTTTATAACCTTATACCTTAAGTTACGTACGTTAGTAAAGTATATTAGATAATAGTTAGGTAGTTTATTATTATAATTTTAGGTTTTATTTCTATGTTTATAGTTATAGTCTATAGTCTCTTACATCTTTTAGATAACTAGTTAGAGCCTCTATTTATAGTTATTTTAGAGTTTAGATTTCTTTCTAAGTATTTCTTATAGTAGAGCGTTTCTATCGCGCAGTTGCACGTTAGCCTTATTAATAAAGTTCTATACTACTAGTATGCCTAAATGCAGTTCTGCTGCATCTAGGTATAAAGTTAGTCTTTTTTAAATTAGAAAGTTAGATTCTTTATTTAATAGTTCTTCTAGATCTTCGTGTAGTCGTTTGTCTAGTGTGTTTAGTTATTTATTAGTTCCTAGGTTAAGGTTCTTAATTTTATTAATTACGTTCTACTCTTCGTTTATTTCCTAGTCTTCTTTTAATATTACGTTTAGTTATTACTTAACTAGGTTCTTAAAATAGTAGTTTTACGCGATGTAGCCTAGTTTACTGCACGTAAAATATTTACGTGTCTCTACTTCTTAGGCTTATAGTTCTATTAGAGGTTCTTTAGAGTTACGCTAGTATAGCTTATAAAAGCCTAGTTCTTTCTTCTTTTCTTTCTCTAAGTTATTATACTAGATCTTTTCTATTAGCTAATATTTATAATTATTATAGTAGTTATTCTTATAGTAGCTAACCTAGTATTCGCCTAAGGTTTAAGGTTTAGCTACATAGCTGTTAGGTAGCTTTCTAAAGCTAGAGCGTAGTTTTTATTCTCTTTAGCGTAGTTTCTAGTACAGTTTGTACTACTTCGCGTTAATACAAATAGACTCTTTATAGAGGTTCTTTAGTGTTATTATAAAAGTTCTAGATTATAGTAGTTTCTTATAGATCTTAGGTTTTAATTCTTATTTATACATAACTATAAGGGTAGTTTCTTTTTAGTTAAGCTACATAGCATACTTGCAGAAATGCATAGCGTAGTCTATAATAGAATGCGTCTGTTAGAGTTGCTAGATAGCTTGTTTAGCAAGAAATACTTTATTTATAATGCTAAAGAGTTATTAAAGTTCCTTCTTAAAGTTCTTATAGTCCTTAATAACTTAGTTAATTACGTCGCCTTCGCGATTTTCCTTAGCTAGGTAGGCTAATAGATATAGTTAGATCTAGTTAGCTGCTTCGCCTTATATATAGAATGCTACACAGATAACTTTCTTCTTACCCTCTATTTTCTGTCTAGAGACGTAGAAGTAGAGTTTAAGCTAAAGAAGCTATCCTTTAAGCTTATTACGGTCTCTATAATATAGGTCTAGCTTAGCTGCCTTATTCTTAGGGTTAATAACTAGAGTAATGCCTTTAAAGTCGCTTATATTAGGGGTGTTTAATATGTTACGTTCCTAAGAAGTAGCTAGTCTATTAGGGGTAGAGTTAGTTCTTAGATAGAAGTAATAAGGGAAGTAGAGGTTATTATTACGTAAGTAAGTAATAAGGTAGTTAGTATTAAAGTTATAAAAAAGTTAAATTAATAAGGCTTATAAGAATTTAAATAATAGATTTTAAAACAAGTTAAATACTAGGAACCGTAGGGGTTTCTAGGTTTCCTATATACATAAGGTTCTAGACTAATAGTTACCTGCAGGACTAGTAGTAGTTATAATAGAAACTATTATAACTATTAGTAGTTCTTAGCATAGCTATTAGTTACGTAATTTATTAGGTAGGCGCTATAGCCAGGCTATAGGTGCCTTAGCTAGTGCGGGCGTACTAATTATTCTTATACAAACCTGTTTAACTATATAGTCGTAATAGTTAGCTACTAATACTTAATAGCTATAAGAGCTATAACTTACTTAAAGTTTAAAAAATCTATAAAGAGAATAATATATATACTCTCTATATACTAGCGTATTTATCGCACCTTCTGTAGCTACTTAACGTTAGCTACTTCTTACTATTAAAGTAGACGTATAGACGCTAGATTAAGAGCCTAATATGCGACTATATTAACTATATTACTAAGCTTAAGTTTCTACTAGTCTTCTATGCCGCCTATAACTAGTTAATTATAAAGAAGAATATCTATATAAGCTTTTAAGGCGCTAGCCTAGTCCTATATAATATAGAGGTAGTAATATTAAAGCTTAATATTAAGCTTTATATACTATTGCTAGTGGCCCTACTAAAGGCTATATAAAAAGCTAAAATACTAAGCAACTAGCGTAAACTAAAGGCTTAATTAATGTTAATTTATAATTAGATTTGCGTATATAAGAGCTTATAGCCTACCTTTATTATTATAGTAATTAATTAGCTTAAAAGAGGCGCTAAGGTAATGCTATATACTACTGCGCTACTTAAGAGCTAAGTTAATAGCCTTAAAAGAGTAAACTAGGCTGCTATAAAGCGTAAATAGCGTAAAAAGAAGTAGATCTAGAAGTAAGGCACCCTATTAAAGGTAGAGATAGAGAATATTATTACTTAAAAGGCTATTAAGTAGTAACTAGAGAGAGAAACGCAGTAAGATAAGGCGCGATTAGGTATAAGATAGCAGGCTTTAGCGCGCTGCACGCGCTATAGGGAGCCTAGGCATAACTTACATATATATAAGAAGGCTTCTATAGAGGCTACTTAATATATTATAGCTATTATATTAATAAAAGATTAATACGTTATAATACTATATGCTAAAAAAGGCTTAGAGACTTAGTAGAGTTTATAGCTCGCTTATATTCGCAGCTTGCTTATAAACTACATTAGATAGATTTCTCTAGAGACTTTTCTATATATAAAAATAAAAAAAATTTATATCTTAATTAAAAAGTTCTATATCTCTAAAGTTAGAGAACAAAATTAAGCCTACTTTACTAGAATATATACTTTTTTCCTTACTTATTAAGTACTTATAAGGCTTTTATATTAAAAGATCTAAAGATTATCTTTTTAAAGATATAATTTCTATCTCTATAGGCCTTCTAGATCTAGAGATATAAGTATTTATAAAAGGCCTAAAAAAGAATTAGTCTTTTTTTATATTATCCCTCTATACTATTTACCTTCTATAAGAACTATTTAACATAGACCCTTAGATAAATTATCTTTACTATCTTCTTTAATAGCCTAGTAGCTAGATTCCTTTTACTAAAAAGAAGCACTCTTATTAGTCCTACTAAGCTAAATATTATTAAATTAAGCTAGCGTATTAGCATTATCTCTTAAAGTACTTTAAATATTAGTATTAGTATTTAAAAGCTCTATATTAGTAATATTCTAGCCTAGAAATTAAATATCTATAATATTAGAATTTTTCTTTTATGTACCTTCTAGAGACGTTAATTTAAATATGCTTTATAAGTATAGTAAGGTCTATAACGCAGAAGAAATAATAGAGCTTTTTAGCGCGACTAAGTACTAGAGGCTATAAGTAATATAAAAGCCCTCTAAGCGTAAGCTTAGAAGTGCGCTACTATATAAGTATAACTTACTAGAAGGCTAGTCTAGTAATTAAAACTTAGTAGAGAATGTAGCTATATAGGTAGTAAGCTTAGCTAGTAAGCTATTAGAGAACTATATAAAGTATAGAAAAGTAAAGAGTCTCTATACTTTAGAGCCTACTCTATAATAGAAGCTTATAGAAGGTGTTAATAAAGGCCTAGTATAGCTAGAGCAGACTAAGTAAACTAGCAGCTTTTAGAAAGTATACTCTTCTAATAGAGTAAGCTTACTAGACTTAGAAGGCCGCGTAGGCTAACACACTAAGCAATTAGCTAGTACTTCTTAAACTAATTTATTAACTATAATAGGCTTAGATAAAGTATAAGAACTACCTCTTAAGTAAGCGTATAATAAAAAGGTGTATAGACTGCTAACGCGCGCGAGCTATAGGCTGCGACGTAAAAATTTAGTTAATCTACTAGATTCTTCTAGAGAAGGTATAGAAGCTTACGTAACCCCCTATAGGCTATATAATATTAGCCTAGAGTAAAGAGAGCTTTTATAAATAATCTGCCCTAAAGTAATTAACGCTTTTATAGATAATAAGTATATAACGCTGTATATAGTAACTATAGCAGCTCTACGTCTACTAGAAAAATTTAAGTACCTAAAAAAGAAAGCTTAAGTTTATAGAGATAAGCTTTTCTTACTACTTACTAAGTAGAAATTACTTCTCTTACACTTATATAAGAAGCTCTTTTAATAGGCAGCGCAGAAAGAGGTTAATACCTTACTTAAAAAGAAAACTTAAAAAGAAATTATTTAATCTAAGGCTTAAATAAATCTACTACTACTTAAATAGGTCTTTATATATAAGTATAATTAAGATAGTATGTTTAAGAAATATAAAGCTTATATCTACATCTAAGAGAATCTCTAAGCTAAGAATACGCTTTAGTTAATATATACTATAACGCTTATAGCGCGTTTCTTTTATACTATAATTACTATTATAGCTTAATTTAACTTAGAAATCTAGTAACTTAACGTTATAGGCGCTTTTCTTAACGTATAGTGTAATAGGCAGCTAGACGTAGCCTGCAAGCTGCCTAATAGCTATATAAAGAAGAGGAAATGCGTTTTACTTCTATAAGCTCTATATAGTATGCGTAATTTGCTAGTGCTGTAGTATAAAAAGTTCTCTAGTATACTTAAAAAGCTTAGGCTTACAGCCTTAAAAGAAGAGTCTTACTTATTTTATAATCGCGACCGTCGCATTCTTATTCTCTTTTATATTAATAATATACTTATAATATATTATTACATAAATAAAGTAGATACTTAAGCACTAGTTAAAGGAATTAACGTAGTATATAATATAGAAGACCGTAGACTAGCAGAATAGTTTCTAGAAGTACAAATTATTAGAGATTAAATAGCTAGAACTATTACCCTTATATATAATACCTATATTAATAAGATTATAAAGAAGTTTAAACTTATAGATACTACGTTTTTTCTAGACACTTTTCTTCTAAGTAAGCTACTAGTTAGAAGCTTAGAATTAGTAATAAAGTAAGAAATTAAGGCGTACTAAGAGCGTATTAAATTAATCTTATATACTATAATTATATTACGCCTAGATATAGCGTTTATAGCGTCTTAGTTATTACACTTTTTAATTAACCTAAGCGCGTAACACATTACAGCAGCTAATTAAGCTATTATTTTCTTATTTTATACCTAGTTTCTAGAGATCTAATATAGCAACTTTAATAGAGCGTAGCTTATAATATATAAAGACGCGTTATTTGCTAATAACCTAAAAACGCGCTGCTTATTCTATAGGTATATTATATAGCTCTTTAAAGGCTCTATTATATAGAAAGCAGCTTATAAGTATATAGTAATTACGTTTATAATAAAAGCTAAGCTACTTACGCTAAAATAGGTTGCTAAAGAATTACTAGCCCTAAAACGCCTCTTTATAGAGCTTATTTTTAATTTTAGGATTATATAGCAGATCTTCTACAATAATTAATAAATAATCTATCTTATTATTAGAAAGAATAATAGAATTAATACTTAGCTACGCTATATTAATATTTAAAATATATAACTATAATAAGAGTATATAAAGGATGCTTTCTAGGTGCAGTATCTTTAGATAAGTAGCATGCTAGCTAATAGGCTTATAAAGCACCTCTTAAGATAATAGTTTAAGAGCTTTACTAAGCTTCTAAACTTAGTAGATATATATAGCATAATTAAGGAGCATAAAAAATTGTTATAATATAATAATTATTATAAAAAAAAAAAAAAAAACCCCCCTTCTAAACTTAAATAACTAATAAATTAATAAGCTTACTAAGCAGCCTCTTAACGCGCTAGCAACGCGCTAAGAGGCTAGTTAGAAGCTCGCTCTTCTTCTCCTTTTCCTTTTCCTCTTCCTCTTCCTCTTTCTTCTCTTCTTCCTCTTTCTCTTTCTTCTTCTGCTCTCTATTTCTAGGGGTTTAACGCAGGAGCACCTAGATAGTTATATAGAGCCTAGTAAGCTTTATATAATTATTCGCGGCGCTCGCTGCATACATCTGTATAGCGTATAGAAGAATATGTAAGGGAAGAGAAAGATAGAAGTGCCTAGAGGCATAGCGCTAGCAGCGCGCTCTACCCCTAGAGCTCTTAAAGCACTCTCTATAGGAGCGCCCTAAAAGACAACTCCTTACATAACCTACGCAGGGCTGCGCTTAGAGAGCTTCTAGAACGCCCTACTAGGAAGGCGGAGCCTCTAGAAGTAGGTTAGAAGGTAGGGTAAGAGTGCGTAGGGGGGAGAAAGAACAGCGCACCCTACCGCCGCCGTAGGTAAGCTTAGAGAGCCTCTAGCAGCGATAGTTAACAGCAGCGGTATTAGCAGCAGCGTAGTAGACGGTATAAGCGGCGTAAGCGGCGTAGGTAAAGCGGGCCTTAGCGGCGGCCTTAGCGGTAAAGCAGGTAATAGTATAGGCGGCAGCGCGGTTACGCGCGGCGCAGTAGAGTTTAGACTATAATATATTAGCAGCGCTCTAATAAATAATAACTATAATACTTAATAAGTACTAAAAGTAATACTTAATAATAAAAGATAGAAAAAATAGAGTTTAATAAGGGCTATACGTATAAGGGCTATAATAGTAGTAGGCTAAAGAGAAAAAGATCTCTAGAAGCTAGCCTACTAGTGTATATCTTACGCGCGTATAAGTATAGCTAGCGCCTTACTAAGCTTTAAGTAAGAATCTGCCTTTATCTATAATTACGCTATAACGCGCATAAAGTCTTCTTTACCTTAACTTACGCTTATATGCTTATTAGATAGGCGCTTAGCTAACGCCTTACGCCTAGAAGGTATATTACGTAGAACTGCGTAAGCACCTTAGCTAGAATTATCTAAAATTTAAGCTTTAGAAATATAGTGCTCTAAGCTTAGAAGGAAGAGATTCTAGAGCTTAAAGCTATATATATATAGATCTCTCTAGCTAATCTCTAGAGGCTAGTAGTTAATTTATTAATTATCTAAACTCTGATTTTTAAAGCTCTATTTTTTACTATAATATCTGTAATAAATACCTTTATAATAAGTAAAAGGTATAATACTTTTTATAAAAAACTAACGTAGAAAATACTATATGCACCCTACTAGCAGATAGCATCTACACCTAGAATAAATAGCAGATCTATCTAGAGGCGATATATAGAAAGTACTACTATAAAAAGAAAAAAAATAGCTTTTATATATACCTACTAGTATTTACTATATAGATTAACTCTAGTTATAGTATAAAAAAATAATTTAATATAGAATAAAGCATTAACTACTACGTACCTAAACTTAGATAACCCTCTTTTTTAGGCTAAAACTAAAACGCGAAGACTTCTTCTAAGAGCTTAATATAATAGGTAACGGCACACTAATTAAACTTGCTATTTAACTTAGAAAAACTAGAGCTAAGGCTATAATAGACTTAGAAGCCTAGAAAAATTATATCTTACTAGATATTACTAAAAAAGCAGAACTTATTTAAAGATAAAAATAATAACTCTACTTACTATACGTAGGAGATAAAGCACTTATACTAAAAATAGACTATAAAGTTAACGTAATACTTAAGATTAATTAATACTAGAAGTAGATTACTTTTAACGTACTAAGATTCTTTAGTTATAAAGTAGTATTAGAACTACCTTAGTTAACAAAATATAACCTATAAATTAAATAGAATAAGAAAAAGATATTTCTAACGCGCTGTAGCTATATACTATAAGTAAAGCCTATATACTAATAAAGTTTAATAGTAAATAAATAAGAACTTAATATACTCTCGTAACTAGAAGTTAATAAATATAAATTAACCTTAGAAGACGCTAGTAGAAACTACTAGGTTATAAAATATAAGAAAATAAGTACTAATATAACTTATAAGATCTCTAAAAAGTATAAGAAATAGAACTATTTATTTAAAAAAAAGAATAGAAAAGTAAACTTACTAAAATACTAACTCTAGAATTATATAATTAATCTAGAGAAATAAAAAACGCTACTCTATAGACTACTATATATAAAAACAGGCAAAGAACTTAAATAAAAAAGAGACTTTATTAAGAAAAATCTAGAAAAAGGATATATTTAACCCTTAAAATTACTAGCAGCTAGCTTATTTATCTTTATTACTAAGAATAATAGAAAACTATAACTCTGTATAGACTACTAAAGACTTAATAATATTACTATTAAAAATTAGTACCTATTATCTAACGCTAGTAAACTGTAAGATAGGCTTATAAAAGTAAAGATCTTTACATTACTTAACCTATAAGATAAATACTGCCTTATATAAATAAAAGAAAGTAATAAATAGAAAACTACGTTTTAATTAAGATATAGACTATATAAATACCTAGTTATACCCTTTAGACTTACTAACGCACTAGCAACCTTCTAAGCGCTAATTAATAACGTACTAAGGAGATATTATAATATATTTATTATAGCCTATCTTAATAATATTCTAATCTACTTTAAAAGAAAAGAAGACTATAAGAAATACGTTATAACTATACTTAAAGTACTAGAAATAGTAAACCTATAGCTAAAACTAAAGAAATATAAATTCTACGTAAAAGAGCTAGAATTTCTTAGATTTATTATTAGTACTATAGGTATTAAGATAAGCCTAGAGAAGATTAAAACTATTAAAACCTAGCTAAAACTAAAAATAATAAAATATTTCTAAGAATTCCTAGGATTTTACGGCTTTAACTAATAATTTATTAAAAAGTATACTAAAATTACTATACTACTAATAGAACTTACTAAGAAAATTAAACTCTTTAAATAAAAGAATAATTAAGAAAAAGCCTTTTAGCTTCTATAAATAGCGTGCATTACGCTACTAGTACTTATTAATTTCTAGAATAATAAACCGCTATAAATAGAAACTAATATAAGTAACCTAGCCTTAGACGCCTGCGTAAAATAAAAAAGAAATAAGAAATAGTACTTAATAGCCTACTACTCTTATAAGCTAACTAGAGCTAAGATATAATATAATATTTATAATAAAGAACTATTCGCTATTATTAAGGTACTTAAAAAATAGTAAATTTATATATATAGCTGCTTAGAACTTACGCTCTTTACTAACTATAAGAACCTTCTATAGTTTACTACTATAAAAGAACTTATACCTAGATAAGCTAGATAATCTAAAACCCTTAGATAGTATAAGTTTAAGATTATATATATACCTAGTAAGAAAAACGAACGCGGTAATGCACTTAGCTAATAAAGTAATCTAGTAGGTAAAAAAATAGTTACATACGCTCCTATTCTAATGCGAAATAAGAATAGAATGCTTAGATTATTAAAGAAACTTAACATATTTCTTATAATAGAATAAGAAGTGTCTAAAGATTAATAAGAATAAGTTATATAATAGCATTATAATAACTTAATATTTAGACACTCTAGTATTTTAAGAATTATAGAACTTATATAACATAACTACTAATTTAAAGGAATAAAATAGAAAGTTAGTAACTATATTTAAAAATACGCTAACTGCTAGAAGAATAAATATAGTACCTATATACTATATAGAGAAATATAGGCTGTCTATATTCTAAAAGAACTCTAGACTAATATTTTTATAGATTTTATTATAGAATTACCTAACTTAAAAGAATCTAGTAATAAATACGTTCTATAACATAATATTAGTAGTTATAAACTAATTAACTAAGTATATAGAAATAATACTATTCTATAATACCTATATAGTAAGATAACTTAAATTTAAAATCCTAGTCTAGTAGTTAGACACTATAGAATCCTAAAAACTATTATTAATAATAAAATAAAATTATTTATATCTAACTACTAGACTATACTAATAGCACTTATTAGAATAAATATAAACTATTAATAGCCTACTATCTATAAATAAATAAATAAATAGAATAAACTAATAGAACTATAAAAATATATCTAAAATTATATAGTAATAAACTATAAAATAATTAGGTATTACTACTACTAATAGCCTAACTAGTATATAATAATTAAAAAATTAGAAGTAATAGAATAAACACTATTTTATATAAACTATAGAAGATATCTATATCTCTTTAAAAAAAACCTTACTAATAAATATTTAAATAGAAACAGCAGCTAATAATGCTAAGGAAATATAAGAAATATATAAAGAAATAAATAAAATAAAATATATAGAAAGCATAATAAAAAAGTATCTAGTATAATAACTAAAAATAAAAAATAGCACCTTTGCTAAAGAAGAGGAATAGAGTATATTTACTTCTAAAAAAACTTTATATAATATAACCTAGTAAAGAATTAAATTATATAAAAGCTAGACTATTTTTAGTTCTTAAATAAATTAGCCTAGTAAATTATAAACTCTACCTTCTAAGTAATATAAAAATATATCTAGTATTCTACGTATCTGTTAAGATCTAAGAATGTAGAATAAAGGGCAAAAAGGATAGGATAACAGCGATAATGCGAGGCAACGCCGTAACACCGTAACTAAGATTAGGTAATAATACTATCCTGCTAAGCTACAACATCCCGCTAAGCGAGGGATAGTTAACTATCCCTAGATGGCTAAACTCTTCTGTACTTTTAGGATAGCAGTACTCTAAAGGGATAGCATCGCTGTATATAGGAATAGTAGGAACTCTTATAGTTCCTAGTATTTAACTTAGTTAATAATCTATTATTTAAATTCTATTAAGTATAGTTAATTTAATAGTTTTATAACTTTAATACTAACTATTCTATTACTTACTTACGTAATTAATAACCT
>MU005573.1:2025207-2064579 GCA_010405425.1 Lentithecium fluviatile CBS 122367 | reverse complement strand
TAGACTTTTAGGTAGTTATAGGCGCTAGTTAAGCCTTAGCCTCTGCTATAGCTTTAGGTAGAGGAGAGGCTAACTATTTAACTATAGCTAAACGTTCTTTAAATTCTTATTAGAGGGTAGCTATATTATTATAGTATTAGGCTTCTTACTAGGTAAGAGTCTGCTATAACGCTTTATTACTAGCCTTAATTACCTTACTACTAGCTTAGATAGACGCTAGTTTAGCAAGGATCTGTTGTATTAGGTCCGCGTTAGTAGCTATAATAGCTAGGGGTAGGAACACGACGTAATATTATAAGAATATAATAAGTAGGCCTTTAGTTCTTGCGGCGAAGACTAATTAATTACTACATATAATATCTAGGTAAATATAAGACGTTATGTATAGAACAGAAATAGCGAAATAGGTGCAAAGTAGAAATACTTAGAGGGGTAGTCTATGCTTCTAGTGCGCGGACTAACTGCTAGTTAGGGTAAAGTTTAGAGAATAGTTCTAGGCGTACTAATAACAGTACGAACAGGACTTAGCAGTGTTAGAGGATCTAGGGAGGATACCGTAACACTTATCTTCTCTAAAGATAAGGCAGACTATAAGCGGCACGTACGCAAAGTTCTAGAGAGGCTATTAGAATAAGGTCTATATACTAAGGCGTTAAAATATACCTTCTTTATAAAATTAGTAGAGTTCTTAGGCTATATTATTACACCCTAAGGGGTAGTAATAGATCTAGTATAGGTCTAAACTATATAGGAATAGCTAGAGCTAGAAGAGTACTAAGATATTTAAGTTTTTATAAGGTTTATAAACTTCTACTAATAATTTATCTATAATTACTTAAAGATTATATAACTGCTCCTAGAGTATATAGTTGCTGCCTAGGTACTGCCTAAGAATTAGGTAAAACCTAGAATAGGAGTAATAAAACTGTAGCTTTAGAAGATAAAGAAAGGTCTAACCTACTAGTATAAGAAGTAGTTATAGCTAACAGAGGTAAGGAACGCGTTCTTTAAATTAAAGAGCCTATTTACTAAAGCTCTAGTGCTATAATACTTAAATCTAACTAAACCTATTATAATTATCTTAGATATATTAGAGTTTACTATAGTAGTAATCTTACTCTAGCTATAAAGCAGTAGAGAGGGGATAGAAAAGCACTAAAAACTAGTTACTTTTTAGAGCTATAAGTTTAGTAGTCTATCTCTATAATAGCATACTTATAATAAAGAGCTAAGCGCTATTATTAAATGCTTTAAGGTTTAGTAGTACTATCTTAAGTATGCTCTAAGTATAATTTAGGTAGTAACTAACTATAATAACCTAAAGTATTTTATAACTATAAAGGAGCTTATACCTAAGTAAGCACGCTAGGCTAAGGAGCTAGCACGTTTTAATTTTAAAATTAAATATAAGCTAGAGAGCGTTAATCTAGCTAACACTCTCTTAAAAAGACCTAATTACGCTAAAGGCTTTTAGGCAGGGGAAGCAAAAGAACTAAGAAATATTATACTTCCTACTCTCTAGAATAAACTCTAGATGTAGACTCTCTAGAAGTCTACTACTACCTAGGCTGTTAGTTAGTTAGCTTATAATTCTATACCTACTAATAAGGAACTATATAGGTTCTATATAGGCACTAAGGGCGGCGTATATAAACCTAACTAGAGATCCTCTAGTATAGCGCTAGCTACTAACGTTACAGCGTTATTAGTAATCCCTATTCTATCTATAAAATAACCTAATAGGGAACTTAAGTCTAGAGAGTAAGCTAACTAGATAGACACTATAAAGGCACTTCTTTATTACTAGGTAATTTATACTTACTTATCGCACTATCTTATATAAGCAGCTATATAAGAAGATAAGGCCTTTATTTTAGATCTGTTTAAGCTCTTACTTAACTATCTCTATAAGATTTAGAAGTATAATATAGCCTATTACTAACTCTTAGATTAGACACTTTAGAATAGGGAGAAGCGCCTTAAGGGCGAGCCCTAATAAATCTAAGACCTATAGGGCGTCCTTTACAGAGCTAGAAAAGTATAAATTCTCTAAGATTAAGCTCTCTATTAAGCTCTTTTTACTAGAAACTATAATAATCCTTTTAGCAGATACTATAGTGTTAAGAAGATAATAGTAATTCTTTACTAGAAGTACTATTAGACTAGTCTAGCTAAAGACGTTAAAAGCTATATTAATAGCTGCGTTCTATACTAAGTAAATAAGGTAAGGTAGTATAAGCTATAGGGGACGCTAGAGTCTATATCCTTACTAATAGAGCTATAGAGAGATTTCTTCTTAGACTTTATTACTAACCTACTAGAGTCTATAGACTACGCAGGTAACTAGTATAATTTAGTACTTATACTTATTAACTACTTTTTAAAGTATATCTAGTACCTTTTTATTACTAAGATAATTACTATGTAGGCTCTTACAGACCTTCTCTATAGGGAAGCGTTCCTTAAGGTAGGACTCCTAAATAGCTTACTAATAGACTATAGGATAGTCTTTATAAGCGAGTTCTAGAGTAATATATACTTTTACCTATAGGTAAGGCGTAGACTAAGTATAGCGTTCTATCTATAAATAGATAGCTAAATAGAGCGCTAAAATTAAAAGCTAGAGACATACCTCTATATATACTATAACTATTAATAGGATAACTAGTGCAGCTTACTACCTATAGTAGAATACGCGTATAACTCTAAAGCTTACTCTACTTATAGGTAGAGTCTAATTAAGGTTACGTTTAGTATTAAGTTATATAGCTTTAATAGTATACTAGATAATTACTAGCTATAGCCTCTACTAGACTTCTAGGAAATACCTATAATAACTCTAGTAATACGCTAGCGCGCGGACGCATATCTAAAAGGGTAGGCAGAGGATTAGTTAGATATCTATAAGGCGTTAGAATAAGCCTAATAATACTAGTAAGCCTAGTATAATTCTAAGCAGACTAATAAATACTTTACTATTAGTAAATAAGTTTTATTAAAAGCCGCTAATATTAAAACTAAGTAGCTAAGTAAGAAGCTAGACGTAAAGTATCTAGGCCTATTTACTATTAAGGAACAGTATAAACAGCTAGCGTATAGGCTTAACCTACTCTTATTTATAGCCTAGCTATATCCTATCTTTTATATTTCTCTACTTAAGAAATAGATTAAACCTCGCAAAGGTAGTAGCTTTAAACTAGGCCTAGTTTAGAATATTAAACTCGCTAATAATAACTAATATAAGGTAGAGGTAATTCTCGCCTATAAGGTTACTTATAGTTAGTAAAAGTTCCTTATTAAATAGCTAGGGTAGCTATTAGAAGACGCTACCTAGGAGGTTAAGAAGAATCTTAATTATTATAATAAGGTCCTCTAGAAATACTAGAAACACCTAGATAACTAGTTACCTTACCTAAGTAAGCGCAACTTCTATAGGAAGCGCTTAGGAATATAATAAGAAAGACCTATAAAGAAGTAGGCTACAGCTACTCTAAGTAAGGCTGTAGTAATACTATACGCGGCGCCTTTAGCTAATATAGAACTATAGTTTTAGGTAGAAGTTATACGTAATAACACTTCTATATCTATATAGGGATAATAGCTCTAGGTAAAAACTAGTATACCTCTTAATATATATAAGAAGCCCTAGTTTAGCATTTATTACTTCTTAAAGTAAAGCGCTAAAAGCTTATTATAAGTAGGTAAGAAGTTATAGAGAACTAAATAAGCTATAATTTATAAATATATATATTATTTTAGTAGTATACTACTATAGAAGGGGGGAGGCTATAGCAGCTTAGCTGCCTAGTATAGACCTAGTGCCTAGGGACTACAGCAAATTTCCCCTTTTATTAGAGGTAACTAGTATAGTACTACTACCCCTAAGGGGAGCTATTAGAATCTTACTTCTAAAGTAGAACTAGCGCCTCTTATAGTTCTATAAGCCCTTAGGTTACTATATATTATTATTATAGAGCGTAGTAAACTGCGACTCTAGTATAGCGTTAGTTATAAAGTTAGAAGGCTTAAGAGCTCTAATACTACCTAAACTATACTATAATAATTAGTAAGAGCTCTTAAGAGAGATAATAAGTATACCTTATATCTCTTAAAGTTATACGTATACTTAGTAGCCTGCTACTAACGTACTATTATCTTACTACTAATATAGGTAACCTTACGCTTATAAGCCGCGCGCTTATTAATAATACCTACGTTTAGCGCTATAGCGTACTAATAAACGCGCTCTTAAGAACTAGATATAGCCTCTCTAGCCTAAGTACTCTTCTTAACTATATACTTAAGTAGCTAGGTAAGGACGTTAAAAGCGCAGCGAAACTATAGTAGGACCTATATAGGAAGTTAGTAGCACGTCTCTAGCTTTAGTATTACTTATAGGTTTATAAGTCTTCTTACGCTTAATATAGCTTAAATACTTAAAATATACGTTAGAGTAGCTATAAAAGTTCCTATTAGCGTAGTACTACGTAAGGTACTTAGCTCTGCTAGTCTAGCAGCGAGCCTTATTAGTAAACTATAGAAGATAGCCTAGGTACTACGTCTGCATAAGAGGTAGCTAGGGCTCTAGATAAGTAGGAAGCTTATAGATATAAGCTAGGATTAGCTTATTAGAGGTAGTAGTAAGAGATAGGAGAGGTATAATAAGTATAGTAGATATTATAGTATAATTAAAGGAATAAGACTCCTATTACCTACCTTTATATATATAACGCTACTAGCTTATTTACCTCTCTAGCCTCTTACTAATAACGTTATAAGTAAGTCCTAGAGCCTATACGCTACTACCTTAGCCTACTTATTATAGAAGGTAGTTAGAGAATTTAATTCTTACGCTAAATTACTAATATAATTAGCGCTTAACCTCGTAAGGGGCGAGTATAGTTAAGTTAAGTTAGTATATAAATAGAACCTTACCCTAACGTAGGTATTACGCTATAGTAGCGGACCCCGCGTACTAAAGTATTTATAGATACTTAATTATAAGTTTATAAATAACTAATTATAGAACTACTAAGAATAGAAAAGAAATTATAAGAGCCTCTAATAGTAGACTACGTATAAAAGGGGTGTTAAGAAATATTTACTTATATTACGCGTAAATACCCTAACTAACACCTAGTATAGATAGTGTCTAGATACGTACTAAAACCTTAGTATATTACTTATAGGTAATAGGTTTACTAAAGTTTCTCTATAATACTATTTTCCTCTATAGGAGGTTTTTTAGAAGTTTAATAAAGTAGTACCTAGCTGTAAGTTCTATAGGACCTAACTAAAACTGCGTTAGAAAGTACGCGTAAACGCGCTACTCTAGGTAAATGTAATAAATACCTACTTAATAGCCCTATTACCTCTTTATAGAATTAATATTAGTAATAAGTAAGCTAAGTAATTAATAAGGTAACTAGATAGACTATTTACTATAATCCTAAGGAATCTTTAGTAGTGTCCTATAGGTAACCTAATAGAATTCTAAGACTTATCTAGCAGTACCTAGGAACTTTACCTAAAGGATATTATATGTTTCTCTACTTTGTAACGTTAGGATAACGTTGTAAAAAGGGGGGGGCTATTATAATGCCTCTTTAGCTAGAACTACTAGGTATCTATTAGCTTAGCCCTAGCACATAACCAGCCCTATATAGTCTTAGCCTTAAACCCCCTTACTCTGTAAGGATTCGTCTAATCTCTTAATATACTATATACTTTTCATCTAGTCCTCTTCCTGCTGCCAGTGCCCTTACAGAGGGGTAGTCTATACTTCTAGTATATAAACTAACTACTAGTTAGGGTAAAGTTTAGAGAATAGTTCTAGGCGTACTAATAATAGTATAAATAGAACTTAGTAGTATTAGAAGATCTAAGAAGAATACTATAATAGTACCCTTCCTTCTTCCCCCTCCTATTCTCTTTTTAAATTAGGCGTTAGGTTGCTAGGCTACTAGGTACTAGTGTATTTAGGTATTAAGTATAGAATTACTTAACTACTTTAGTCTTTTCTAGAAACTTAGCTAGCTCCTATAATAATTTATTATAGCTAGTCTATTAGGTTAGGTATTCTTAGGTTTATTTTCTTTTATTATAGTAGATTCTTTTAATACTTTAAATAATAAACTCTAGTTTAGTATTAATTATAATAGGTTTAGGTAGTAGGTTTTACTAGCTAGGTAGGTAATTAGATTTAGGCGCAGCTAGTTAGATTAGAGAGATATAAAATACTAGATATATCTTTATACTACTAGGTAAGTTTAGTTAGTAAGTATAGAATAAAACTACTTTAGCTACTAGAAATAAGCTAAGATTCTTCTAGTCTAGCTTCTTTAACTATTAGTTAGTTTAGATATTTTAGGTATTAAGCTATACTTAGTTACCTACTTTATATATTAGAAAAGGTATTTATATCTAGTTTATATATTTTTACTATATAGCTTACGTCTATAATAACTCTTTATATATAAACTTAATTATATTACGTATTATTACGTTCCTACGGGGTAGCTAATTCTATAAGGGTAAGTTAGTTCTTAGGCAGGAGCGATAATAGGAGAAGAGGATTATTAATTACGTAAGTAAGTAATAGGGTAGTTAGTATTAAGATTATAAAACTATTAAATTAATAATAGCTTATAAGAATCTAAATAATAGATTATTAAATAAGGTTAAATACTAGAAACTATAGAAGTTCCTGTTATTCCTATATATAATAACGCTATTTCTTTAACGTGCTACTATCTTAAAAGTATAGAAAGGTTAGCTATTCTAGAATAGTTAACTATCCCTTACTTAGCAGGATATTATTACTTAGTAGAATAGTATTATTATATAATTCTTAGTTATAGTGCTATAGCACTACCCTATACTATTACTATTATTCTATCCTTTTCGCTCTTTATTCTATATTCTTAGATTTTAATATTACCTCCCCTCTTTCTAGGTAATTATCCTAATACCCCTACTTATCCTTCTATACTGTATTAATTATAGGTATAAAGTCTATAGTGCTCTACGCTTAGTTTATGTTCTTTAGACCTTACTAACCATACCTAAAGAATAATAAACTAATAGAGCGCGTACGCCTTATAGTAAAACTTCTACTATAGAGTGTTAATTCTAAGTAGCGCGTATATATATAGCTACGTAAAAGATATTATTTTAGTATAGTTATTATAAAGAGAAGAGTTAGGAATACTTTATAGATATAGTATCTAGTTACTATGCTAGGTATATTATAGTAAAGGCTAAATATAGTTTATTTATTTCTAAAGAGAAGTAGAAGAAGGTAGAGTAAGAGAAATGTAAGAAGAAGTTAGCACTTCTTTATATAGAGAAGTCTACTATATAGGTTACTTAGGTAGTTACTTACGCGTAGCGTAAATTAGTAGAGCTAAAGAGCTACAAGTAGAATATAGCGCGTTATAATCTTACCTTATTATAGGCCTAAGACTAGTTAAATAAGTTAAGTACGCTATTCTTATCTTCTATAGGTATAGTTCTTACTAACCTAGGCTAGTTATAAGTTAATAGTCTTCTTTCTAATCCTTTACTAGATTAGCTTTTTAATAATTTCTTATCCTTAGTTTCTTTAGAGTCTATTCTTAGCAATTTAGGTTTTTTTATTTCTATAAAGGATAGTACTACTCTCTAGTTAAGAGTAGTTTCCTTAGTTATATTTATTTAGTATAGTAATAGGTACTAAATCTTAGTCTTACTTTTTTAAGTAGTTACTAATAGTTTTATAGGTTAGCTTTAGGTTCCTATATATTCTCTAACTTAAAGTAACCTTTTTACTTTACTAGCTATTTCTAGTAGAAGTTACTATCTTAGAAGTCTTATTAGTCTACTTTATAGTAACTACGTAGTACTTTAACTTTATACTTATTATCTTTATTCTTTTAGTAGTAGAATGTTATTTATAATAGCGTCTTAGAATCTACTAGCTCTAGAGTAGATACGTAGAATACTAGGTAAACCTTTATATTACTTAGAAGTTAGAGTTTATAGTTTACTAGGCTAATTTATTTAAGAACTAAAAATAGTCTAACTTTTATATAGTCTAATTCTTTACTTAGTTATGTCGTGCGAAGATTTTTTATAAGCAGATATACTCTATCCCCTTTCTTTAGCTAAGGTGCCGTTTTTCGTTTTTAGTTATTATATTTAATACTTTTTTATTATGCTTTTTATATATTTTCTTTTATTTCTTTATATACTTTATGTATATCCCTAGCGTTATTAGCTACCGTTTTAGTTTATACTTTTATTAGTAGAGTTTTTTTAAAGAGATATAAATATCTTCTATAGTTCGCGTAGAATAGTGTTCGTCCTATTACTTCTAATTTCTTATTATTATATACTAGCTAGGCTATTAGTAATAGTAATACCTAATTATTTTATAGTTTATTACTATATATCTTTAGATAGGTCTTTATAGTTCTGTTTATTTATTCTGTCTATTCGTCTATTTATAGGTAATAGGCTATTAATAGTTTTTATTTCGTTCTAATAAGTGCTATTAGTATTATTTAGTAATTAGATATAAATAGCTTATCTTAGTTACTAATAATTATTCTTAGTATTCTATAATGCCTAACTAGTTAGTCTAGGATTACAAATCTAAGTTATCTTACTATATAGTTATTATAAAATAGAATTATTTTAGCGTACATAGTAAATTAGTTAATAATTACTAGTATTATATTATAGGATGTGTTAGTTACTAGGTCCTTAAAGTTTAGTAGTTTAGTAACAAAGTCTATAAAGATGTTAGTCTAGAGTTCCTCTAGAATCTAAATAGCTTACATTTCTCTATATAGTGTATAGGTGCTATATTTATTTTTCTAGCAGTCTACGTATTTTTAAATGTAGTTTATAACTTTTTACTTTATTCCCTTAAACTAGTAGTTACGCTAGATAAGTTCTATAGTCCTTATAATACTAGAGTGTCTATATATTAGGTTATTATAGTATTATCTAATAACTTATTCTTATTACTTTTTAGGTACTTCTTATTTAATTATAAGAAGTGTATTAAGTTCTTATAATAGACTAAGTAATCTATCCTTATTTTATACTAGGATAGTAGCGCGTGCGATTATTTTATCTCCTACTAAGTCGCTTTATTAGCTTAGCGCGTTAGCGCGTCTGTTTTCTTTTCTAGATATATATATAATTTTAAACTTATACTATCTAAGTACTTTAGACTATCTTACTTATCTAGGCGTAAGGTCCTTTATTATTATAAATCTTAAGAGGTTTTTATAATTAGTACAGATGATAAGTTTAGAGTAGCTGTATGCGTAGATATGCTAGTACTTAAGTACTTTAATAATTATAAACAGTTCCTTATTATAAATATTATATTATATTTCTATATTTATAAGCTTCCTTAAGTAGTAGGCTATTAGATGCTATTTTTTATTTATTTTTAATTTTTTATAGGCTCTAAGAGCTTAATTGCTTACGTCTATCTTAATTCGTAATAGTTTATTACTTTAAAAGTTAATAAGTACTAGTAGTGTAATGTATACTATCTATAGGAGTTAAAAGGCCTTTTCCTATTTATCTTCCTATATAAATAGTATATTCTTCTTCGTAAGTTCTATTAAGGGTGTAATAACTACTACGTACTTTTTAATAAACTATTAATTAAATCTGTAGAATTCTAGGAACTCTTAGAAATGTTTTACTATTCTTAGTTATAGCTATATACGTATAGCTTTAATCTTATCTAGGCTTATCTTAATGCCTTATGTGTTAATAACAAAGCCTAAGAATTTAAGTTCTTATATATAGAACTTATATTTCTTAGGTTTTAGGCGTAGGTTTACTCCTTCTAGTGCGCTAAGTACCGCCTTAATATATACTTAGTAATCTTTATTATACTTAGAGAAGATAAGAATATTATTTATATATATAATAACGAATATGTTAAGATGTTTCCTTAGTATATTATTAACTAGTGCTTAAAATATTGCTAGTGCATTAGTAAGTCTAAAGGGTATAACTAAATATTTATAGAGTCTATATCTTAATTAGAATACTATTTTCTATTCTTTACCTTCTTTTATTTATATAAGGTGGTAGCCGTCTTAAAGGTCTAATAAGGTAAAGATAGTTACTTTTACAAGTCTATCTCTTAGTTTAGCTGCGTTTAGTAATAGATATTAGTTTTTAATAGTTATCGTATTAAGTCTCTAATAATCTATATAGAGTTAGAGTTCTCTATCTTTCTTTTTAATAAATATAAATAGGCTAGCGACTAGTAATTTTAAGGTTTAAATATATTCTTTCTCTAGGTTTTTCTTTATAAATTCTCTTTCCTATTAAGTTCTTTACCCGTTTTTACGTAGAGTAGTCTAAAGGGTAGTATTTTTCCTTCTTCTAGGTTAATTATATAATCCTAGAGTTAGTATCTAGGTAGGTTTACCTTTCCTTCTCTTTTCTAAAATAAGTATTTCTATTTCTTATATTATTTAGGGATGCTATAAGTTATACTAATACTTACCTTTTTATATTTCTTAACCTAGTAGTTTCTACTAGCGTCTTCTAAGGTTAATTTATATTTATTAACTTCTAGTTATAAGAGTATATTAAGTTCTCTTTTATCTATTATTAGACTCTACTAATATATAGGCTTTATTTATAATATATAGTTATAGCGCGTTAAAGATATCCTTCCTTTATCCTATTTAATATATAGGTTATGCCTTCTTAACTATAGTAACCTAAGTACTACTTTATAACTAGAGGATCTTAGTATATTAAAGGTAATTTATTCTTAGTAGTTATTAATTTTTAGCGTTACTTTAACCTTATAGTCTATTCTTAGTATCTTAGGTATTAGTGCCCTATCTTCTACGTATAGAAGGTAAGATTATTATTTCTATCTTAACGTAAGTCTAGCTTTTCTAGTAGTAGTTAGTAAGATAAAATTCTTCTATACCTCTAAGTCTATTATAGCTCTAGCCTTAATATTTCTAACTTAGATAGTAAGTTTTATTAATACTCTATTACCTATAGTATTAAACTCTTAGAAGGCGTCTTTCTACCTTAGTTTTAGTCTAAAAAAGGTTATTATCTAAGTTTAGGTGCTTAATAGTTATTATTACTTTATCCTCTACTAAGTTTATATCTTATACTATATCTAGAATTAATTTATATAGTAAATACTAAAGGGTTTAAGTAAAACCTATTTTTCTCTTTCTTATAGTAGTGTTTCTTGCACATTACTCCTAGACAGTTTTGCTATTTATCTTAGATATAGATGCTGTCTACTAGTAGGGTGCATGCTATGTTTTCTATATTAGTTTTCTATAAAAAGTACTATGCTTCGCGCTTATCCTATAGATATTTATTACACTTATCTATAGGGTAATTAAACTATTCCTACTTATATTAATATCTAGCTCTAGAGAAGTAGCTTCTATTAATCTTATCTACGTAGTATACCTTATAATAGTTGTCTACGTATATTATATAGCTTATACTTCTATATTTAGAGTTATATATATTAACGTAATAGTATAGTTAGTAGTTTAGTAGTTTATTATTATACTTCTATTTCTTATTTTAATACTTATAGTTATACTTTATAGTGTCTTTTATTTCTTAGGTAACTACGTAGAGTCTTTACTTATATTTATTTACTAGCGTAAGTTCTTTTCTACTAATTCTATATAGTAAAGCATCTTTATCGCGCGGTTATATCTTAAAGTTATTAAGGAAGTCCTATACTATAGGCGTGCCTAGATAAGGTTCCTTTATATCTAGATACGGTATTAGTACTTACTAGATAGAGTAGTAGGGTTCTTCTTTATTATTAAGTTCTTCTAGATCTTTATATAGTTATTTATCTAGGGTATTAGGATATTTTATAGTTTCTAAGTTAATTCTTTTAATTTTACTAACTACGTCCTATTCTTCTTCTTTATCTATTTCTTAGTTTTTCTTAGATATAACGTTTAGCTATTAACTTTATTCTTAGAATAGCAGTTTTTTATAAGGTAGCTAGGCTTACTATATATAAAGCATTTACGCGTCTCTACTCCTTAAGACTATAGTCCTATTAGAGGTTCTTTAGAGTTGCGCTAATATAGCTTATAAAAGCCTAGTCCTTTTATTTTCCTTTTCTCTAAGTTATTATACTAGATTTCTTTTATTAGCTAGTAACTATAGTTATTATATTAGTAGCGCTGCAGCTAACTACCTAAGGCTTAAAGCTTTATTAAGTAGCTATTAGGTAGCTTTCTAAAGCTAGGGTATAGCTTCTATTCTTATTAGCGCAGTTCTTAGTATAATTTATACTACTTAGCGTTAATTCTAATAGATTCTTTATAAAGATCCTTTAGAGAGGTAATAAGGTTTCTAGAGCGTAGTAGCTCTTTATAGATTTTTAGTTTTAAGCCTTATTTATATATAACTATTAGAGGTACTTCTTCTTAGTTAAGCTATATAGCGTATTTCTTAAAGTATATAGCGTAATTAGTAATAGAGTATATCTAGCAGAGTTACTATATAGCTTATTTAGTAAGAGGTACTTAGTTAATAATACTAAAAAGCTGCCTAAATTCTTTCTTAAAGTTCTTATAGTCTTTAATAATCTAGTTAATAGTGTTGCCTTCGCGATTCTCTTTAGCTAAGTAGCTTAATAGATATAGTTAGATTTAGATAGCTACTTCGCCTTATAAGTATAATACTATAAAGATAACTTTCTTCTTACTCTCTATTTTAGGTTCTAAGATATAAAAGTAGAGTTTAAGTTAAAGGATCTATTCTTTAAGTTTATTATAGTCTCTATAGTATAGGTCTAGCTTAGCTACCTTATTCTTAGAGTTAGTAACTATAGTAATGCCTTTAAAGTTACTTATATTAAGGGTGTTTAATATATTACGTTTCTACAGGGTAGCTAATTCTATAAGGGTAAGTTAGTTCTTAGGTAAAAGTCATAATAGAAGGAGAGGATTATTAATTACGTAAGTAAGTAATAAGGTAGTTAGTGTTAAGATTATAAAACTATTAAATTAATAATAGCTTATAAGAATCTAAATAATAGATTATTAAATAAGGTTAAACACTAGAAACTATAGAGGTTCCTATTATTTCTATATATAATAACGCTATCCCTTTAACGTGCTGCTATCCTAAAAGTACAGAAAGGTTAGCTATCCTAGGATAGTTAACTATCCCTTACTTAGTAGGATGTTATTACTTAGCAGGATAGTGTTGTTACGTAATCTTAGTTACAGTGCTACGGCACTGCCCCGCACCATCGCTGTTATTCTATTCTTTTCGCCCTTATTCTACATTCTTGGATCTTAACACTACCTTCTTAATTAAAGTACTAAGTAATTATAAGTACCTATAGTACTTTATAATAATAAAGTAGCTAAGCTACTAATAAGCCTAATAGTTTAAATACCTCTCCTAATTTAACTTTATAATAACCTATTATCCTAGAAAGAAAGAAGAGAAGCCTAATACTCTAATAAAATACCCTTAAGACGTCTCTGCGTAAGATAAAGCCTAATAAGCTAGGAACTAGATACTATTAAGGCCTAAACTATTCTCTAAGCCTTTAGCGCTTTCTAGAATAACATTCTTAAGAGCCCTAATAATAAACCTAACTAAAATAGATTACTTAATAATAGATATTATTAATAATAAATATACTAATAATAGGTTTATTTAAGACACGCTAAACTTACTCTAAGAAGGCGCCTAATAGTCTAAACTAGTTACTCTAAGTAAGTATAAAGACTAAAATAGTAGATTATACTACTAAGACTAATTAGTAATCTCTAACTATAATAAATTAAGAATTAAGTTACTCTAACTTATATATAAGTCTTCTATTAGTAGCTACCCTAGTAGAGGAAAGACTCTTAATATTTATTAGTATAAGTATTACTAGCCGCGTATATTTAATACTATCTAATAATTTATTACCTATTACTATACCTATTATAGAGCGAAGGCTTTCTATAAGAAGTACTATAGCTTATTAAAACTGTTGCCTGTACCTAAACAGTAATAGTAAGATATCTTTATTAATTTTATTATTAACTTACCTAAATCTAAAGGCTATATAAACATTATAGTAGTAGTTAATAGACTATTAAAGTATTAATATATAATCTCCTGCGCGTTAATAATAGCCTCTATAATAGTAGAACTATTCCTCTAATACGTATAGGTCTATTATAGCCTACCTAATACTATAGTATCTAATTAAGAAATATAGTTTATCTCTATCTTCTATAATAAACTATATAAATAACTAAAGATTTAAGCCTAACTCTTTACTACTTTCTACTCTAAGAGTAATAGATAAACTAAGAATATAAATGCTATAATAGAATAAGTTCTCTAAGTATTTATAAACTACTAATAAGATAACTAAGTATAATAGCTACTAATAGTATAGTTTAAAGCTAATAATATAACCTCTAAATTTATATAAGTTTCTCTATTTCTTATAAACTATAGATAACACCTCTAAATAGGTTTTAAACCCCTAATAAATATAGTTTACCTAGCTTATTAGGCACTACAAGTAGCTAACGTAAATAAGATAATTAAGAAGATACGTAATATAATTAAGTTTATACGTAAAGAGTTATTATAGGCGTAAGCTATAAAGTAAGAATACGTAAACTAGATATAAATACCTACTCTAATATATAAAGTAGGTAACTAAGTATAGCTTAACGCCTAAAATATCTAAACTAACTAATAGTTAAAGAAGCTAGACTAGAAGAACCTTAGCCTATTTCTAGTAGCTAAAGTAGTCTTATTCTATGCTTACTAACTAAACCTACCTAGTAGTATAAAGATATATCTAGTATTTTATATCTCTCTAATCTAACTAGCTATGCCTAAATCTAATTACCTGCCTAGCTAGTAAAACCTACTCTTTAAATCTATTATAATTAATAATAAACTAAAGTTTATTATTAAGAGCGTTAAAAGAATCTACTATAATAAGAGAAAATAAATCTAAGAATACCTAACTTAATAGACTAGCTATAATAAATTATTATAGGAGCTAGCTAAGTATTTAAAAGAGACTAAAGTAGTTAAGTAATTCTATACTTAATACCTAAATAAACTAGTACCTAGTAGCCTAGCAACCTAACGCCTAATTTAAAAAAAGAATAGGAGGGGGGTACTATTATAGTATCCTTCCTAGATCTTCTAACACTACTAAGTCCTATTTATACTATTATTAGTACGCCTAGAATTATTCTCTAAACTTTACTCTAACTAGTAGTTAGTCTACGCACTAGAAGTACAGACTACCCCTCTAAGTATTTCTACTTTACACCTATTTCGCTATTTCTATTCTATACATAACGTCTTATATCTACCTAGATATTACACGTAGTAATTAATTAGTCTTTGCCGTAAGAACTAAAGGCCTACTCGTTGCGTCCTTGTAATAATAACACTAGTTACTTTTTAAGACTTATAGTTATAGTTAAATAGTAAGCACTAAAGTATACTAATAAGGGTGTATAATATAGCTTAATATAGGCTTTTAATTATTTTAGAAATACGAGGCTTAATAGTCTTTAATAGACACTATTTATAATTACTATATGTTAGGAAATAAACTCTACTTTACTACTTTATAGAGTAATTAAATATTATAATAATAAGTAACCTCCTATTTATAAATAAGAATATTATATACTATTATATTTATATACTTAGTAAGCTATAGCTCTAAACGTAGACACCTCTAAGGGATAGTTCTCTTATTTATATATAAATAATAGAATCTAAGGTAATGCGCTGCGTAACTATAATAGAAGCATACTACTCTAGCTTTATATTACTACTATTTAAGAACTTATAAAATAGAACTATAGCGCTACTAAGACTACTAAAAGGTTAGAAAAAGCTACGCGCTATTAGAACTTATCTAGAAATTTCTTATATAAAGAATAGGGGCTATATAACGCCTACCTTTACCTCTTATTAGTATTCTACTAGAATTAGCCTAGTATGTGCCTAGTTACGTAATAGCCCTTATATAGCCTTAGTATTATACTACTACAACTCCGTAAGAATTTATTTTATTTCTATCTAAATCTATACCTTTGCTTCTTAAGTGCCTATACCTGCCTACTATGTAGTACCTTACAGCTAGCGCGTATTACTATCTTTATACTCTAGAGCATTATCTTATATAAAAAATAGTTCTAGTTATTAAATAATAACGTATTTAGTAACTAGAGGGATAATACACTTTCTATAACTAGCGCTGTTAATTAAGTCCTATTTCTTCTTCTAAATTAATGCTAGGCTCTTTATAGAGCTGTAAAAGCTTCTCTAGAATATCTAGCTATATTTAAGCTATATTTTTTCTAATACGCAGGTTAGGTAGAGCTCCTTACTAACCTTATAGATAACGTATTATTTCTAGTGCCTGCTGCTCTACACCTAGCTCTTATTACTCTAAAGTATTAAGAACTACTGCTTAACAGTCTAGTGTAGGTAGGCGTAGGTAAAGGCAAGTTGCGTAAGTTAGTTGCGCTCGCTAAGAAAGGGATTTTAACGTGCAATGCGACGAGAATACGCGTATTTTTAAAGGGCGAGCCGTATTTTATATTATATTACGTTAAGGTAAGAAAACACCTATAAAAGTTATAGATACTATAGCTTTTAAGATAGCCTAATTAGCTGCTAATAACGAATAATTAGATTTTAATAATCTCCTTATTAAGGAGATCTGTAGGTTGCCTAGGGCGTTTTTTAGGGGTAATGTAACGCCTACCTTCGCCCCTTGTCGGAATCTTACCGGAACAGGCCCGGCACGTGCTTAGGTCACGTGACGGCCCTTATATAGCCTTAGTGTTGCATCACCACGACTCCGCAAGGATTCGTCTCATCCCCATCCGAATCTATACCTTGGCTTCTTAAATGCCTACACTTGTCTACCATGTAGTGTCTTACAGGTAACCCTTAGAGTTGCGCAGGCGTATTACACCTAATTGTATATAATATTAAGGGCTCTCTAGATCTGCGTATAATTAAAGCTAACGCGTTATAACGTCTGTATTTAAAGTCGCTAGTCCTAAGTTGTATAGGCAGTGCGAGAGTAAGGGTAAGTGTAAGAGGTAATTAGCGTTATTAGCGTTAATTCTAAAGGGTTTAAATTAACAGGTTTCCTTTTAGCTAGAATATATAATTCTCCTAGGATCCCTAGGCTCTAATTAGTTAAATAATGGTCACGTAGTCTTTGTTCAAGAAGGATATCACGTAATAACGGCCCCCCGCTAGGGGCTCGATGTAGGAGGGTAGGGATGGCTGGGGGCATGGGGGCATGGGGGCATGGGGGGTCTGTGAGGGCTTGAAGAACCAGCTTAACACCAAATAAGCTGAGGGGATTAAAAAAAACGACGATTTGCCGTACAATATGGGCGTTTTGATGAATTATACGGCAAAAGAGGGTTTCTGGGTAGTTCTGTGGAACCCGAAATCCCCCTTGCAACTCCCTTGTACAGCATTGACCATGTGTGAAAACTTAGCCCTGCAACCATAGTATTTTGTACATCAATCCGCAAAGGACTTTCTGTTCGCGAAGGCCTTAAACGAAATCTTCCCATCTGGAATAGAGGAGGGCCACTACGAAATCTTCTCAAAGTCGCTTGAAGCTATGTCCAGGACGCTAATGGCGGGACATTTACGGCTTGTGTGCGTTCGGGCATCCTGCCGAGCAATTGAAACAGCTAGATCTAGATCTATTAGCTTCGTCACGCTATTCGTGTATCTACTGGATCGATCACCTTTGTAACTGAAATCCTAGCTCTTCTGCGAAGCATAAAGTCGATCTGCGGGACGGAGGTGCTGTCGACAGCTTTTTAAGATAGCAATACCTCTACTGGCTAGTGTCTCTTAGCCTTTGCAAGAGCATGTCGAAAGGAGTAGTGTCAATGGCGAAACTCGTGGTCTTTATGCAGGTAATCTACAAATTTATGGTATCATGTGAACTATGCTGACGTAAACTAGGGAAGAGATTCATTCGTATTAAATGAACTACTTGGAGATGCGCACCGATTCATTATGTCTCACAAATGGGCAATAGAGAACTACCCTCTTCAGGCGTATGCTTCCGCACTCCTATTCAGCCTGACTCGCAGCCTGACAAGATGTCTTTTTAAGAGAGAAGAGCCGAACTGGACAATAAAGCCGGCTATGGAAGAGAATTGGAGTGCCTGCCTCCAGAAGCTTGAGGGGCATAGCGATGCGGTCTGGTCCGTCGCCTTCTCCCACGACTCTGCACGGCTCGCATCCGCGTCGGGCGACAAGACGGTCAAGATCTGGGATGCGAGCAGCGGCGCCTGCCTGTCGACACTCGAGGGGCATCGCGGTGCGGTCTGGTCCGTGGCCTTCTCCCACGTCCCTTTTCTTTACCGTCACCGCGATACTCCTTTACGTGACTCATCACTTCCTATGCATCGAGATCTCACACAAAGATCGCAAGAGCTGATTCTGACCACGACAGGTCCACCATAACGTCGCACTGTCCATCTCCAAGGCGCGCGGAGATGAAGGCAGCAAGCCGCAGGGCTATATTGAGGCCTTCTCAACGTCTTGTAGGGCTGAAATAATTCCTTTGTCCCCTTTGTTTCAGTAGATTCCACCTTTATTGTTCGAAACAACAGAGTTCGCGTCCGCTCTGCCTTTGTCCCTATTCTGGCCCACGCCAAAGTCCCGGAGCAGAAGACTGCATCCCAATCGCACTCTTGGGACATAACTCTCCGCATCTACATTGCCTCTGCATTTGATCAACGTTATGCTTCTACGCTTTTAGCATCTGCAGCGATCATCATCTACGAAACCCGATCTGTCCTTAGTGTACTCGATATTCCGTTACCAGCTTCAAGCAACCCCGGAGCCCCCACCAAATTCCCGTAACAAAACCAACACGTTCGACCACAAAAGAAACACCATGGCTTCCTCTTTCACCAAACCGCAACCACGCGTTTTCCCCCAACCCGCCCAAAACCAACACCTAAAACCCACCCCTTTCCCTTTCATCACCTCCCCCTCCCGCCTCGCCCTCCACCAACCCCCCGCCCGCAGTGGCTGTTCTTTCACCTCTCCTTCCAACAACTTCGACACCACGCCCACCTCCCCAACCAAACCCTTAACAACCCTCCTCCTCTCCCTCCCCCTCGCCCAAAAAATCCAAGCCCTTATCCTCCTATCCCGCCAAATCGAAGCCCTCGCGCGCGGCTGGTTCGCCGGCTCGGCCGAATTGCCCGATGTGGACGGGAGAATGAGTGTGCTGGAAGAAAGGTATGATGGGCTGAGGGAGGAGGTCGAGGGCGAGTTGGAGTGTGCGTGGGTGAATGCAGGGTTCGTCCCAGCGGACGTATGTGTACCGAAATTTCCGGCTTCGGGTAAAGCTCCCGGGACCCATTCCGCGAGGCCGATCGTCCCGAACACGGGGATTTCGACTGCAATGCCGTCCTTCAATGTGGTTGCGAACCTAAAATCCACTATTGGCAAAGAGTGCAAGCGGAAGCAGCCTGACTTCCCCTTCCCTTCCTTATCCACAGCGAACAAAAGGCCCAAAGCTGTACCCGCGCCCGCACCTATCCAGACATTCTATGACCCCTCCAGCCTATCTGACAGCGGCGAAGTCTACGTCCAACCTGCATCCCCCACGGGTCTGAGGACGTGCATGATGCCGCTGAAGCCGTGGGAGATGAATGCAATGCGCGGGTTTGACTGGTGGATTTATGCGAGGGGGAAGGTTGGGGAGAGGAGTAGGAGGGAGCTTGGGGAGGGGTGTGTTAGTCCTAGGGGTGGTGTGTATCCGGGTTGGTAAGGAAGTTGAAGAGTTCAATAGAGATGAGAAGCTGGTTTGGCTTGTCTTTGGAAGAGTGAGTTTCGTGCTTTGGTTGTAAAACTTGAAGGATAGATATCTATGCGCTTTGGGCTTTGAAGTGATTGGTTTGATCGCGAAGTCTGCATTTCGTTTTATATTTTTAACGACTGTTTTTCCACGAGAAGGACTACCGTCTCCTCTAAATAGACGATTATTTCTTCTTTTATATGTAGTGTGCCAACTTAGACTTCAGAAAGGTCCATAAAGTCTTCACGTCACGTGCTCAACTGTGAATATACCCCCACGTGACCCGCTCTCACCCGCACTTCCATGAACTTCAATCGAATGCATGGTATGGCTATTGGAGCGAAATTTAGTACCTTCAGTTGCTTCTAAATAAGCGGAGGGAAAAAGTAGAAATTTGAAGACTACTGAGGAAGATACTTGTGTACGGTCACAATGTCATGTATGGAGTAATATGATGCAAGAACACGAAAATGGTGAGAAACCTGGTAGTTTTTTAACATAATTCATGACTGAAATTGACTGTCTTGGTCGTGTGAGGAAAGAAAATCCTTCCTATCGACCGAGGATGAAGGGAGAAATTGCAGCTCGTCCGCTAAAACCATGCGTCGTATAAAATGTATCCTCGGTTTAGCTATCGAAACATTCATACACCATTTTACAACGAAATCAAAGAAAAGCAGCGGTCAGCATGGCGAAAGAAAGCCCGTGTCCACGCCTATTTTCATAGCCTCTCTCTATTGTATCCGATACTGCGGTAGCTGTTGCTGCCGGATTATGCATCGAGGGAGCGAGTGGTTGGGGAGAGCCTGCGGCATGTAGTTGGACTAAAGTTGGGATCGCGATTTTGGCCTAAACGAAAGGAAGTCTGCACCACCTTCTTTTCCATGTTATGTGAACATACCGTGATCGAAACATCCAAAGGCCATCATAACATTGTACCATCGTGCCACCAAATAAGAGACCCCAATCAAAAAAAGAAACCCCCCCCCCCAATGCAGTTCGGTACAAGAGCGAAGTTAGCGCTAGCGTAAGATATATTTTCAGGGTGTTCGCTTACCGTAATCAAAATATTTGCAGACTACCATACCATCGTATCACCAAACAGACCAGGTGACCTGAAACGACAATTAGGACTCATATAGGAAATGCAGTCCTGTACAGTATGAAGTTAACACTAGTGTGAGATACATTCCTGGGGTGCGAGCTTACCATCATTGAAACATTCACAAACCACCACGCCATCGTACTATGGAATTGAGAAACCAGCCGACACAAAAATTCAATCAGCGTTTGCACAAAGATAGCCCAGCAGACAGTACACCGAAACCCTCAGCGTAATCCAGTCCTGCCCCAAAATATTTTCACTTTCCCCTCTCTTATTTGGAGCCAACTAGTTAGCCAAACCATATACTCATCCACCAAGACCAACCCGAAAATGGCCTCTATGTAATTTGAAGCCTCCCGCCCCGGCGAGAAAGTCAATGACAATATCGCCGGGAGCTTTGAGTCAGGTTCCGATCACTACGGGGCCGCGGAAGCGGCGCGGTGGTGAGTCGGTAGGATTCGATGATTTGTAGTGTGATGGCGCTGGAGATGTGTAGCGCTATGAGACGAGGAAGAGAGAGCGAGTGGTGATTGAGGCTGAGCTGAATGTTTTACTCCGGTGTAGCCTCAATAGCCGGGAGGATTCCTTGAAGTTGCCAGTTGGTCGATCTCCTCGCGGTGGTTGTTGGGGAGCTGTACGATCAAGCCGACTTGGCTCATGCTATCGTGTGGACAGACAGTCTTGAAGCGCTTCACCCGTTCATCCTCCTCGTCCTCTTCGAAGTCGTAGCTTCGCTTGCGGTTGAAAGGGAGGGAAGGGAGAGGGACTAAAAATGATCTAGCAGAAGGATCAATGGCCTCGCCGAAGTCGTTGAGGAGGGGGCTGTCAGAGCGCGGTGTTGCGGGAGTGTTGGCTGGGCCAACGTTGGGTGTTGCGGCGTCAGTGGGGATCGGAGGGTCGTTGGATATCGGGTTGACACCATTTCCTAGAGCACCATTGGGATGTGAAGTTTCCGCGGAGTTAATAAGGAGGCCTTCGCGCTCATTCTGGGTCTGCCAGATACCCAAGACCTCATCGGCACTATGGTCTGAATCTTCGTCAGAATCCAGATTGTTAGGGCCAGCATCAGAGACAGAAGCATTAGCTTCGCGAAGAGCGCGTGCAATGTAGTTCAAAAGATCAACCTCAGTCCGTATGGCGTACCGCGGATGGTCGGCGTGATCCTCCTCGGTCTCAATGGGCCTATTGTCGTCGACGATGGGATGCAGATGGGGCACCTCCTCTCCAGGCGGTACATCTTCAGGAAGAACATCTATCCATCTCTGGACACGGTACCCATGCCTAGAGTCGCGGAAATCCTTCGCGGGCAAGGGATCGGCAGACATCGGTGCTGGATCCATACCCATTACCATTACTCGACCCGAGATCTCCTCGACATTATTGGCTCGGGCATCTGCGACGGCCTCTTCGTATACCTTCTCTGCTTGCTCCAATTCTTCGAAGAGTCGCCGGCCTGCTTTGAAATATTGCCAAACAAAATTGGTCTCCGAGTTGTCGACATCTTGCTGCGTTATCACTTGGTACATGTGCTGATGAACCCCTTTGGAATAGAACCAATGCTGGAGCATTTTGTCGTACCCGTTGCAGTGCATATCGTGGTAATGCTGGGCGTTCCTGAGGTTTAGTTGCGCCTGTTTCATTCTGCTCATGAGTTCGTCCCGCTTCTGATCTGGTGTAGGCGAAGGTCTCGCGGAGGCCGAGTTGACACCGGCGCCGCGATCGCCCGCCTCTTCATTTTGGGCAATGTCATCGTCATCGTAACGGTCGCTAAAGCCTTCGTCGCGACGGTCGGCATTATCTCCAACATCGTTATCATCCATATCATCGTTGCCGAAACCACCGCCCTTGAAGCCATTGTTGTTGGGGCGAGCGTTTTCGGAGCCATTATTGTCCCAGTCATCGGTATTGGAACCATCGGAGTCAGACTCATCGCTGGAATCATCATCATCGTAGAAGAACGAACCGCACTCCAAGAGAATATTTTCGTTAATGGCATTGATTTCTTCCATGCGCCCCAGCCAATGTTCCCATGCATCTTCGCAGTTCTGCTGGTGTTTCAGGTCTTCTTCCTGACACCCTTTCAGGAACGTTTTTGCCTCCGCCACCTCTGAGACTAGCTGCTGAAGCTGGGCCTGGCCTCCCTCTTCTAACAACTGGTCGGGATTGGAAATGAGGCTCTGGGTAAACTCCTCGTACTCCTCACGCTTTGCCTCTGCTGCAACGCGTTGGGCAGCAAGATTTTTCAACCGTCTATGAGCAATTGCACTCGCCCGGTCGTACTTATGGCGGTTTTCTACAGACTTCTGAATCTTCGAGCCGAGTTTCTTGGAGAGGAGAATCGCCAGCATAGGCCTGTTGCCTTGGAACACTTGGACCATCTTCGCTTGTTTAGGAGAGGCATACAGATGGTCTTCGTGAATCTGCTTTTTGCTCGTAGCTCTCCAGTCGACATAGTCGCGAACGCCTTGATGAAAAACCTCTTCACTTCCAGAGTTGGAAGAACTAGAAGAGTTCTCTTGCGAAGAGCTCTCGGCATTGTGGGAGTCTGGACTCATTGAAGAAGACGGCGTTTGTGTGGCTCCATCTCCCGTGGACGGCATAGACGAACTAGTCTCGGAGGGTCTTCCACCATAGGAGCTAGATCCACCATCGCAGTCGTTGCCTGCTGGAGGCGAAGGGGTGCGGAGGTCTGCGCCTGGCTGAGAGAGTGCAGACCAATTACTGTCATCATCGAAGAGGTTGTTTGGGACCGAGTCGTTGTACTGCGCGACGTGATTAGGGGGCATATCGGCACTGTCGGGTGACACAGGGTGGGCAGCGGCTGCTCCAACTCCTAGCGCGTTTATTACCTCCTCAAACTCGGGAAAGATCCCGGTTGATACTCCCGTGGACATTGGCACCATATCCGTTTCGGCTCCGTACGTGATGGTCTGGGGCGACGAAGGGACTAGGGGTGGCAGCAACGGCGAGGATGATCGGCTTCGCTGTGCGGCCCTTTGCGCCCTCACCCGCGGACTGGGAATGGATGATGCTGGCTGGGGGGGAGATGAGTTGCGCTTGACGAATTTGCTCTGCTCCTCACGCTGGAGGTCGCAACCCTCGCTTCTTGTAGCAAAGTCTGATGAAGTGTTGGCGTTGTCGGCTTCATCATCCTCACGCTGTGGCTTGAGGCTGTTGGGGATACTTTCCCGAAGCCGATTATCTTGAGGAGTGGGAGAGTTATTGCGACGCTCGGAAGTGAGCGGATACGGAGGTGTTGTGGTTGACATGGTTGAAGTGATCTTTGTAGTCAAGGCAGAGCAAGAAGGGTGTGTTTTCAACTGGTTGAGTTGGGTCCTTGCTCGGTGCTACTATAAGAAAATTCAATAGCTCCAAGTGCAGTGCTTGTAGAGGTAAGATATAATGACATAATACACGGGTTTGGCGCTAATCTCGCATCACGTGGTTCGTGCTTTCACCACTCTTTCCATATACGGACTGCACTCACCAGGGAACAAGAGAAGAATGTCGGGACGACTAGAAAACTGGGTATATTTCAAATACTTTATTAGCTTTCTTCAGTTCAGTCTGCCGGTGAAGTGAAGTCGAGGTGCCTCGCGAGCAGTACCGGGTACGCGACTCGAAAGAAAGTCTCTGAGTCCTTGCGGCTTTCGCCTGACCAAATACTACTCTTGCTACCACACTCCTCACTCTCTGCTACACCGGTTATTGAATTCGTTCTTCAGCGATTGCAGGCGAGTGCTGGGCCCCGTCTTTGCAACAACCCGATCCATAATGGCACGACAAAAAAGAGGCACGTGGCCAACAGCCCAACGCGCTCATCCGAGACATTCTCGAAAACATGACCTCGGTAAGGACCTCCAAACAGGGTCCCCTCTAGCTCCACACGTCGTGCCACAGTTGATCTCCATAACTTACTTCTACCAACGCTCATCAACGACCTAGAATCCGAAGAGCGCAAGGGCGGAGGTACGGAGAGATACCACCACCAGGAGCGGCCGCACGAGGACCAAAACTCACGTCGAAACGGCGGAAACGGATCGACTGGCTCGCAGTCAGCTACAACTCATATGTGGCAGGACCTCTCCCCTATGCAATTTCCGAATACACTCGTCCAACCGGATGCCCGATCTAGACGTCACCCCCTATCGGACAAGAGACGACGGCTAGCAGCGCGACCGATTCCCCGCGGACCTCGCCATGCCTTCCAGCACAGTCGCTCGCAACAGAAGCGTTACGCGATCGCTCATCCTCTTAGCAATGAAGAGTTCAAGAAGTTCAAGATCGGTATGCTATCGGGCACTCGAGGTGGAAAGGACTAGCGACCCCACCAAAGCTTTTGGGGAGAAAGACACGATCAACGCTCCGCATGGAGTACTCTTGTACAAGTGGCGAAACTACATTGTGAACGGAATTGACGCAGTTTCAGGGAAGTTAGACGAGTGTGTCATGACCTCTCTTTAGATCCATCAACAGTGGCGGCTGCGCTACCATATGGCCTGCAGGTATCCCGGCGTGCCCTGTATAACCGTACTGAATCAGAGCCGCTCGATTTGGAGGAATGGGAGGGAAATGTCTTAGGGTCTCATACCTAGACATCGGGAACAACAAGACCATACCTCCGGACAGAGCGACCAGAATCGTAGGTCGCCTAGATACTCGGTCAGCGCGGGATTTCATCGCAAAGTACAATTGGGTAAAGGCGGAAACGCAACGAGATGCTCGCGATAGAATACTGCTGGATTACGCAGCAGTCGTCTCCCAATCGGTTCTGAATGCTGCAACGACCGCGATATTGTGCCCCTATTCAGAATGCTCAGGGACTTTACGAATAGGCAGCATTAGTAGACCACGGCGAGTCGATTACCCCTAACAGCTAGCGCTCGCCCAGGACTGATGACAGTGTTGGCCGGTGACTTCGAGGCAACATTAGATCTCGCAAAGACCGCGGCCACCCTCGCGTCAGCGCATGGGTTTGCGACGCCCCCAGACACTCCCTTATCCGCTAGGTTCCCTGATTCGTGCGAGATGTTCCCCAGGATAAGCGCTTTGCCTGCGGTCGCTCAGGACGACCCGCCCGCTTACCTCAACCGACCTCAAAATTCTTTGACAGACGGCAAGAAAAAAGAAGTTCCTTCCAAACACTCGTGGCCGATGTTGGTCGCGAAGGAGCTGAGGAATGATCCCAGAAACCTCAAATGACCGCTTTCCAAGACGTATGCTTTGGAACAGTGGACAGCTACGAAAAGCTAGTGCAAGAGGGCAGAAGAGAAATTGGAGGTCAACCGACAAAGGGTTTCGAAGCTACGCGCGACCCATGACAAGGCCATGATGGAAGGTAGAGCGATGACCGAGCTGGAAAAGAATGAGATGGACGGTGCGATCGCAGAAGAGAGCCGAGATGAGGAGGCTCGGAGAAATATGTCTCTCGAGCATGAGACTTACTAAGATGCCTGCGATACCATCATGGGTTTTGACCCTAGAAAAAGATTCCGGGATTTCAACTTCATCTAATGTAAGTCTCCTCGACCATTGATCTTGACCCATTTTGATCAGCTAAATCTCAGTCGCGTCGGTTATAGGTCATGATCGTCACTTGCCGATAAATGATGACCTTCATCCATTGCGAAAGTTCTTGCTCAGTAGCTTGCTTTCTCAGTCCTTGATTCCGTTCATCTGCAAAGTAATAAGTATGACCACCCCTCCCCTTTACTGCACCCTTTCCTTTTGTGTTTTTCGCGGATATTTGGATGGCGACGACCGGTGAGAGTGGATGGTACTTCATTTCTGGATGTTATACTCTGGGTCTTCTGAGACCCCGCGAGGAGAAAGACTTGGACCCAGGAGCTAGGCTGTGCACTAATAAGTGCCTTCTCCGTATGACTCATATCTAGCGGCAAATACGAGAGCTTAGTATACAGACCTGAATGATTGTGTTGCTTCTGAAAAAAAGCCACTTTTTTTATTGATCGTTCCCCTTCCTCTTAACGTAGGTGGACTGCCACTGGATTCTATGGCTGAATGCGAACAATAGGAGACAAAAAGAATGGTCGTATTGTATGGGGAGCGGGAATTCAAAAGTTCACTACACAAAGACTACGTTGCACCAACATCTATCCAGCCCCTCTTCGAATGGGAGATTGTGGTTTAGATGGAAGGAGCATTAACAAAGTGACCAAAGTGTGCCGCTCTAACTTGACGTTGGCAGCGAGTTTGTATTTATATTCCGAGATCAAAATAATGCATGGTCTGAATTCGTTAGAGACAGGTCCTTGGGAAGCACCGTCTTCAGCTATAGTTACTAGGATGGCCTACGAATCCGGACCGCAGGTTAGAGCGGGGCGGGATTGACGCTTAGCTTTGCCTGGTACCATGATCGAACGCGATGACCGACACACGAAGATTAAAAAGGCAAGAAACGGAAGGTTACATGCATTCAATAGCATGTATTAGAGCATTTGCGCTAGCGTTATATGCTTGGTTATTATCTTCGCTTGTGCATTCCCGAGTTCTGGTCATTTTGATTTTTCTCGCTATGCTATTTCTAAATATCGAGCATTAGTCGGTCTCATCATTCTTTCTATAGACCATAGCCAAGCTTAGAACTCCAGGAAGAGGCCCATTTGGGAAGGAGACGCCTGCCCGTGGATGGATAATTGAAGACCTGCTCCCTATCTCGGATCGAACTGTATCGACCAAGTGTAGACTGGGAGAGGTCGTATTCAACCCCAAAACCCTTCGCAGATGTTCAATTACAAGTCACGAAAAAAAAAATCAGATTCCGTAGTAGCGATAGGCAGACGCTCTCATTTGAGGTTTCAGCACATTTTCTACATTTTCCTAATGCGGTAGTTTTGCCCCGAAAGCGTCTCAATCGACGACGAGCGGTCGGGATGGCAAGTTGGAGCACGCCTCGGGGAAGTAAGCCCGAGGTTTTGTGGTTACATGCTCTGCACGAATCTACAGAATCCGTAGTTTATTGGTCGGGATATTGGCTAGCTGAAAGATCCCTGCACCTTACATCTCTTATCTTTACCCACCCCCGCCGATGCATCTCGGTCCTCCATAGCCTCAAGGCCTCTTTCTTCTCGCCACCTTCGAACCTAAATGCGAACACCATGGAGGAATCTTTGCAGCGTAGAGTACTACGCAAAGGGACGCATAGCTGCGCCGAGTGTAATAAACGAAAAATGGTTGAGTGAAGGAAACGATCGCTAATTGGTTAACGCAGGTAAGCGGCGCAAGATCCGGTGCTTCTTTGACCGGAATTCTGCTGTCGCATGCGTTCAATGCCAGCAACGCGGGACCCCTTGTATCGGACAAGACGTTGTAGATGTTCCAGTGTCAAAAGAGTGGGAGAACGATGAGAGGCTGAAAAGAATGGAACATATGCTCGAGCAGATCACGGGAAAGCTGTTTGAGCAAGGCACCGTAGCGGAGCGCCGAGAAGGCGTCGCCGATCCACCACGTGGTACTCGAATAGGAAGCTCAGAGATTCGAGAAGAACGGCGGGGTCTGCTAGTCAGAGGCGAAGGCAGCACTGACGAAGAAGTAAGTATATTTCAACAACCGGAATCAGAACCTGGGCTGAGCTGACATCGGAGCCCTAGTTATCAACAAGACGACAGCTGCCCGCCAGAAGCGCTGTATCCCAAGCTCTCGTAACGATTGCAGCTGACCAAACCCAATTTGCATTCCCAAAGTACGCCGACACGTGCCGAGTTCTCCACGCCGCTTTCCCACCGCAGCATGACGTAAACGTATTCTTCGAAGCTGCGAAAGCGACAATCTATCTCCAAGCGCTCTGCAATCCGTTCATCGAGCTCTTTACCAATAAGAACACTCTGACTTCCGCAATGCTGGCCATCATCCCATCTGCTACATCCCATCCAGTTCTATTGGCGAAGAAGCTGCTTCACCTAGCTCTATGCATACAGCAGCTAGACCGGTCCTTTGACCTGAGGCAACTGGAAGGTCGCTCTGACCTTCGGACAGCAATGAACAGTTACTTTGAGCTCGCTTGTGGCATGGTGACTTGCCATGAGGAGCTGCTTGACTCAGTCGAAGGACTGGAATGTCTCGTCTGCGAAAGCATATTTCTGGTGAGCGCCGGCAATCTCCGAAGAGCTATGTCATCGATTCGACGAGCAATCAATGTGGCTCAGTTCATGGGCTTCCATCGCCAGGGTGCATCAAAAGCAACGCTTAAACAACTCGATCCCAACACTCGCGTTAATGGAGAATTCACGTGGAAGCATATTTCATACCTTGAGCGATATCTATCCTTGTTGCTTGGCCTACCGACTTCTATCACTTGCGCGAAATTCGGCAGACCACAGGGATCGCCAGGCATCTCGGATACGGAATGGTTCGAAAGAATGCAGATCGATATGTGCGACCAGATAATTCGACGAAATCAGGATCGAGACTACAGTCCTAATTCGATGATGTCGATCGATGCAAATCTCAACCATATGGCAAGCCACATGTCAGTGAGCTGGTGGTCACCCTTGGACTTTCAACCTAGCATGAGCCACCAGGAGATGATGTTCCGCATGATCATCGCACAGATGCAAATCATCCACTACAATATGCTCACTGTTCTGCACGTACCCTTCCTCCTCAAAATAGACACGGATGAGCAGCAGTTCGACTACAGCAAAGAAACCTGTCTCTATGCAAGCCGGGAAGTCATCGGCAGATTCATGACGTTCCGCTCCTTCATACCTGTGGTATATTGCTGTCGCCCGGTCGACTTTTGTGTGCTCACAGCGGCAATCACACTACTACTGTTTTATCTCAGCCGGAGTGAACAGTCATCTGGCTTTAATCTGGCGCATCAGCACGTCACAGACTTGGCGCTCGTGGGGAGAGCGTTGGATACGCTAGATGAGCTGCATAGGCTGAACGACGATGCGCTATCGCGTGAGACGGCAAAACTCACGAGGAGACTGATGGATCTCGAATCTCATGCATCGAGGACGAGTAAAACGTATACATGCGGGGTGGTGAATGAAGACTCCACGCAGGGACAGACTGACAGCGGGATGGACCTGCTAATTCCATACTTCGGATGCATTCGGCTCGAAAGTAAGCCACAACAGCGAAGTAGACATGCGGAGGCCTCGTCAATCAACAGATTCTCTGCTATGCAGGGTTCGATAGAGCCATCGCAGACAACGCAGCTTCAACGAGACTTCCAACAAGACCAAGTGCAGATACCTTCCTCCATGTATCATTCTACGAGCATACCACATGAAGATCAATCAAGGCAGATATTTGATCTACCAATGCCGGATATCATGGCTGGGGTCGACGATTGGGCTTTTCAAGGCGTTGACACGGCTTTCTTTGACAGTCTGATGAGTGGTACCGGCAACGATCTTATCGCAGTATAAGGAGCAACAGAGTGAGAAACTGATTCGGATTATGAATGATGGCGAGGCAAGTTATATATACATGCACGATATAGTAGGACTTGAGCAATAAAAATCCAACCCACGACAGACAATTCTGATCGGAAAGGGAATGGATAACTATACGTGAACAGGAGTGGTCTTGACATCACTTTCGACTCAACAACTAGTCGTCGAGCTATAGTAGGTATGTAAAGATCTATGCCGTTCAAACTGATGCAACCTCCGCAAATAGTCACTTCAAGAATCTTTTCCCATAAAGACCGACCATCCGAATATGCGCCTCTACATACTCCAGATTATAATGGTGGCTCGCGAATACCGCATACATTCCATCAGGTCCCTCTTGTTCGTCGACAACCCCAAAGGTATATCTCAACCTCTAGTCCTCGGCCAACCCACGCAAAGCCGTAATAGCCTCCTCCAGCGATGTAAAAGCCACATAAAAGTCCTCGGTCAACACACCCCTAGGCCCGAAAAAAGTTTCTTTCCCTGACCCCAGTCTCGCAAATAAATATCTCGTAAAAGGTCCGTATCATCGTAGTCGGAGTTGTGTACAGGGTCGAGACCATGCTGGGACTATTGAAGGCTGTCGCAAGCCAGGCACGGCTTCTAAATCTAACAAGGATGATCTGCATTAGTAATCTTGTCGTTTAGCTCCTATAGATAAGTTAGGCTAGGGTACTTAATATAAGACAGATAATATATATACTTTTTAGAGTTTAACTAACGCACTTAACCTAACGCGTAAAAGCGTAATAGTTATAAGCCTAGAGATACTTCCTTCTATAAACTCCCTTATTATAAAGATAAACTTATTATAAGGACTCTACTATTAGGAGGATAACATTTATTACAGAAGTAGTAAATCTTTTAAAATAAGAGGCTAAGAAAAAAGTAAATTACTAACCTTATAACTCTATAACTAAAAAAGGCTTCTAGTCCTTAGTTAACTATAATAAGAATAAAAATAAAGAAGAGAACTACTATAATATTAATTAGAAAATATAATCTTCTAATACTTAACTCTTACTATAACGGTTGTAGTCTTATATGTAGGACGTTAGTCGTTTTAAGAAGAGTTCGGTATCTAGAGGTTCTAGAGGAGAGAGGGGTACAAAAGCCGCCCCCTTAATTAACTTTTAAGAATTAATGCAGTTTCTTAAGCTTCTACTATACGTAATAGTTATAAGCCTAGTTTATAATTAAACTATATTTATATACTAATAAAGCTCTAAAGTTTGTCTCCTATACTCTACACCTATAATAGCTACTAAATTAGATCCTATAATAACGCGTATTACTATTATATTTAATAAGTTTAGTAACTAGCATAACTAGCTATTTATTTATTAAGATACTACTTAGAGGAATAACCTCTAGCTATACGTTAACCTAAATATTACTACTAATAAGCTACTAAAGCTTAAGGAACTAATAGAGCCTAAGCTTACTAACTATAAGGAGGGTACTAAGAGTCTTAGAAGCCTTAGTACTAATAATAGAGAGTTATATAAGTAAGACTATAAGCGCTATAAGAAGCGCTATATAGTATAGAGTAGAAAGAGTAGGGCACTAGCTAACTTTAACTTAGAGATTAGCAAGACAGTAGCAAAGCGCTACCTCTATTTACTCTAGAGTAAGTTAATACCCTATAAAAGGCTTATTACTCTTAAGCAGCACCTCGCACTAATAGATATAATACGCTACTATAAGCTTATTAGTAAATATACTACCCTATAGGCACTAGTGCGCGGAAAGAAGGTAGAGGAATAGCTTTATACCTAGGTAAACGTTACTAACTAGTATAAGGAGCTTAAGCTAGTAGAGATAATAGGTATATAAGCCTAAGAAGACTTTCTAGTTATATATAAGGTAATTAACCCTAAGTAGGTAACTACTTACCTATAAGAGCTCTATAAGAAGAAGATAGATTCTAAGAAAGCTTAGTTAGTTAAGAATTACGTAGCTAAGTTTATAACATACCTATAACGCATTAAGCCTATATTAATAGGTCTCTCTACTATAGCATTAACACTAGAGGCGGCTACTCTAGCTAATGCAAGCCCTTCTACAGGTAATAGCTAGAGGGAGCGACTATACTATACCTGCGAACTAAGGCATAGGTAGGTAGACTGCTAAATAATTAATATAAATTATCCTAAGCGTCTAAAGGGATTTACGCTAAATTTAGCCCTTATTAAGAAGATTAAAACTACTTATAAGAAGGATAGTTAGCTTAATAAGTCTATTAATTAGGCCCTTACTAGATAGTAAGAGAAGAATAGGGTAATAGTGTCTATTAACCTTAATAATAGTAAGCTGCTATTTAACTCGTTCTTAAACGTTATTTATACGTTTATTAACACGTTAATACTAAGCACCTTAATACTAATTAAGGATAATACTATAACGTATAGTATAATAACTATTACGCACAGCTTAGTAGGGTAAGATAATGTTAATAAAGTTAATCTAGCTATAAATAATAGCTAATAGCTGTGTAGAGCCCTTTAGGTTATAGCTAACACTAATAGTAACGCTAATAAGCTAGTTAACTAATAAATTCTTAACCTAGGTTCTAATACCTATGTAATTAATAGTAAGGTATAGGGTAGATAGACTAGGAAGAGAAACGCTAGCCTTAATAAAATAATTAGTGCTAGTACAGGTTATATCCGTATTACAGCCTAGAAACGCGTTAAAGTAATAGCTAATACCCTATAGGAGGTAGAAGGTCTAGTGTTAACGCATATTACGCTCGTTAAAAGATTTATTATAAGCGTAATAGAACTAGCTCGCTATAGAGCTATTAGAGTATATTTTAACTTAGAACGTAACTTACTTTATAGAGTCTTATAGAACACCGTAGTTATAAACCTAGAGTATAATAAAGGTTATTAGCTTATTAACGCTAACTCTGCTATACGCCCTTTACGCACCTAATTAAGGTTACTTAGTATAAGCTATTAACTATTAATAGTAGTAAAAGCTAATTAGAAGGTCTCTACTAAGATAGCTTATCTAATATAAGGTTACCCTAGTAAGAAGGTAATTAATAAGCTAGAAGGAAGTGTTACTAAAGTCTAGCTTATACGTAAGTAGGGTAACAACCTCTGCCTAGCTTATATAGAGGCTAAGCTTATAAAGTAAATTATAAGAAGGCTATAAAAGAACTACGCGCAGAGTTTATTCTATTACGTTACTATAGACCTAGTATAGCTATTACCTACTAGTAAAGCTTATCTTAATAGTAATAAGTACGTAGGTTACCTTATTAATTAAGCCTTAAAGTAGTATAAGGTTAACACCTTTCTAAACTAATTAAAGCTAATACTAAGTTATTAGCTAATTTAGAGCATATGTAAAATCTAGCGTATATTTAATAGAGACGTAACAGCCCCATAGATAAATAATAAATAGAGTCTTAGAGCATTTATAGATAACACCTATAAGAACCTAGGTATTTAGTATAAGCTAAGTACTAAGTATACGCTAGAGCAGAACGGCCTAGCAGAGCGCGCTAGCAAACAGCTAGTAGTACGCGCTAGAGCTATAAGGCTATAGGTAAATTTACTAAAATTACTATCCTATAAGCTTATAAGAATAGTAGCGTATATCCTAAATAGGACTCTAATAGAGGCGTTAGACTAGAAGACGCCGTATAAGGTTATATAAGGTAAATAGCCGTCTGTAGCTTACATGCACCCTATTAGCTATAGAGTATATATGCTTAATTAATTATTAAGGCGCAGAGATAAGCTAAAGTCTTAAGCGCTAATTAGATACCTTATTAAATATAACTTAACAAATATCTAGAGGATCTAGCTACTAATTAGAGATAAGATAATACAGACGCGTAACGTTGTATTTAAACTAATACAGTTCTATAAGGGACCTAATAGTTACGCTAGAGAGGGTGTAATAGAGAAGGTTATTAAGTTACTAGCGTTCGCTAAGCTAACGCTAGATAATAATATTAATATTAATAAGCTCCTTATAACGCGTTAGCGTAGGAAGGCAGCTCTGCCTATAATAAGTTAGTAGTTAGAGCTAGGAGGTAAGGTTACTAAGAGAGCTAATAAACCTCTAGGGCCTAAGCGCTAACTATTTACACCTAAGTTAACTGTATAAGGCGAGAGTGTTAAAAGTGTTAAGAGTGTTAAGAGTGTTAAGAGTGTTAAGAGTATTAATATACAGCCTAGAGCTAAGGATGCTAAAGATCTAAAGGGTTTATCTAAGTTACGTAATTATAGAACAACATTTATCTAGTAAGACACTCTATTATTAACCTTAACTCTAGGAGAGCTCTCTACTACATAAATTACTAACTACGTACCTAATTAATATAAAAATAACGCCCCTAGACGCCGTAACCTAGATCTAATAGACCTATTAAATATTATTAAGGGTAAGTATACCCGTAAGCTAATAACACTAGCTATTAACCTGCTATTAATATAGCAGACACTAGAGACCTATAACTACCTAAAAACGTTTAGTATAGCTATGTTAAAGCTAAATACTATAATAAGGCTACATTACTCCTAATTGCTACTAGAGCTAAGATCTTTAAGTAAGCTTAATACGTATCTATTTAGTTACTAATTTTATAAGGCTGCTAAGCTTAAATACTAGCAGATCTAGAATAAAGGTTATTTTACTAAAATAATAAAGAAGGAAGCTACTGCTAACAGCAAGGTGCTACTATTAATATAGGTATTTATATATAAATATAATAAAGATAGCTACCTCTATAAGTATAAGGCACGTCTAGTTGCACGCAGCAACCTATAATAAGCCTATAATAATACCTACGCCGCTACGCTAGCCGTAAGAACCTTTAGGGCAGTAATTACTCTTACTAATTAATTTAATCTAGAGCTTATACAGTATAACGCCCTAAATGCCTTTCTTAATACTAAATTAGATAGGAAGCTCTATATTTATACACTAGATAGATTCTAGCACTAAGATAGTTAGCTGCTATAGGTACTACGCGCGCTGTATAGACTTAAGGAAGCCCTATAGCTATAGTTTAGGAAGCTAAGTTATACACTATGCTTACTAGGGATAAGGTAAGTGTTAGGATTTCTATGCCTATACACTAATAAGTAGCTAATTCTGTTTATCTATATAGATAATATTATTATAGCTTTTTACTAATTAAATTGCTATCTATACTATAAGTTTAAGTATACTCTAAAGAAGCACTATAACCTTAAGTATCTTAGGCTACTAAGTTAGTTTCTAGGAATTTACGTTATGCGAGACATAAGGTTCTATAAACTCTAGTTAATATAGGATACCTATATTAATAAGGTCGCCGCCTAGTTTAGTATTAGGCTAATAAGTTAAAGTTATAATATACTAATAATAGAGAACTAGCTTAAATAGTTACTAGAGAAGCTAAATGCTACCTATATAAAGCTATATTAGTAGCTTATTAGTTACCTTAGGTATCTTACCTACTACATATAACTAGACTACTCTAGGTGCTATGTTATTCTTATATACTACCTTATAAATCTAGGAGAAGCTTATATAAGAGCTACTTAATAAGTATAGCTATATATACTCTTTACTAAGTTTCTAGCCCTGCAGGCTAAGGCCTATAATAAGGACGCCTAGGAATATATTACTAACGCGGGTAATAAGGACCCCGTCTTCTTTAGAGTATTAGACGCTACCTTTACTAATAAGCCTAATACACGCTGTAGATTATAGGGATACGTATTTCGCCTATATAGTATAACTATTAACTAGAAGTTAATAATACAGCGTTCTGTTACTAAGTTAATAACTAAGGTAGAGTTACTTACTTTATTACTAGCTAGATTATAGATAGAGAAGTAGACTTAATTCTTTAGAAGAGTATTCTACTTAATAGATAAGGCCTTAACACTATAGTATAATAATTAGCAGACTATAGGTATTACTATAAAGGAGGAAGATAAGTTAAATATAAAACTAAAGTATATTAATATTTATTAGTTGTAAGTGCGATAGAAGGTGCAGGCTAGTTAACTAAATATTACTTAGGTTAATATAAGCGCTATACCTACTAACAGTATAATAAAGATCCTTAGAAGGTAGAGATATGCTAAGTTTCTAAGGTAACTTCGCCTAGTAGACATCTCTGCTTGCCTTAGCTAGATGTTAGGGGTGTAGTATATAGGTTTATAGACTACTCTTCTACTCTTTCTTTTATATTTACCTCTTCGCTACTTACTGCAAGGTAAGGGGGTGTGTAATAGTTATAGTCTTATATATAGAACGTTAGTTATTTTAAGAAGAGTTTAGTATCTAGAGGTTCTAGAGGAGAGAGAGGTATAAAAGCCGCCCCCTTAATTAACTCTTAAGAATTAATGCAGTTTCTTAAGCTTCTACTTGTTACGACCGGTGGGTCGAACAGGCGACAGGAATAATAATTAGTCGCGTACCTAGACGCTAACGAAAGATACTAAGACACGAACACTAATTATTATTATGTTACGTAATTAATAGCCGCGCTAAGAATTAGTAATAGCTTTAGTAGGAACTATCGCGACTATTAATAGTCCCGCAGCTAACTATTAACACTAAAGCTACGAGTATATAGGAACAGCAGGAACCCTTATAGTTCCTAGTATTTAACTTAGTTAATAATCTATTATTTAGATTCTATTAAGCATTATTAATTTAATAGTTTTATAACTTTAATACTAACTATCCTGTTACTTACTTACGTAATTAATAACCTCCTCTCTATTATTACTCCTACCTAAGAACTAACTTACCCTTATAGAACTAGCTACCCTATAGGGACGTAATATATTAAACACCCTTAATATAAGCGACTTTAAAGGTATTACTACAGTTACTAACCCTAAGAATAAGGCCGCTAAGCTAGACTTATACTATAGAGACTATAATAAACTTAAAGGATAAGTCCTTTAACTTAAACTCTACTTCTACGTCTTAGAACCTAAAATAGAGGGTAAGGAGAAAGTTATCCTTACAGTATTATACTTATAAGGCGAAGTAGCTACCTAGATCTAACTATACCTCTTAAGCTACCTAGCTAAGGAGAATCGCGAAGGCGACGCTATTAACTAGATTATTAAAGATTATAAGAACTTTAAGAAAGAACTTAGGCAGCTTTTTAGCATCGCTAACTAAGTACCTCTTACTAAATAAGCTATATAGCAACTTTAACAGACGTATTCTATTACTAACTATGCTATATACTTTAAGAAATACGCTATGCAGCTTAACTAGGAAGAAGTACCCTTAATAGTTATATATAAATAAGGCTTAAAACTAAAAATTTATAAAGAGCTACTACGCTCTAGAAACCTTATCGCCTCTCTAAAGAATCTTTATAAAGAATCTATTAGAATTAACGCTAAATAGTATAAGTTATATTAAGAACTGCGCTAGAGAGGATAGAAGCCGTGTTCTAGCTTTAGAAAGCTACCTAATAGCTACCTAATAAAGTATTAAGCCTTAGGTAGTTAACTATAACGCTACTAATATAATAATTATAGTTATTAGCTAATAAAAGGAATCTAGTATAATAATATAGAGAAAAGGGAATTAGGAGGATTAGGCTTTTATAAGCCTTACTAGCGCAACTCTAGAGAACCTCTAATAGGACTATAGGTCTAAGAAGCAGAGACGCGTAAATACTTTACATATAGCAAGCCTAGCTACCTTATAAGGAACTACTGTTCTAGGAATAAAGTTAAATAACAGCTAAATATTATAATAAAGGATAACTAGGAAATAGAGAAAGAAGAATAGGACGTAGTTAATATAATTAGAAGGATTAACCTAGGAATAATAGAACGCCTAGACACTCTAGACAAATAACTATATAAAGATCTAGAAGAATATAATAGCGAGGAAGAACTCTATTACCTTATTTAGCAAGTACTAACGCTGCACCTAGATGTAAAGGAACTTTACCTAGGCACGCCTGTGGTATAGAACTTCCTTAAGAAATTTAAGACATAACTACGCGACGAAGATGCTCTACTATATAGGATCCTAGAAGAAAAGCTTAAACTTATAGAAAAAAACAAAGGAAGACTCTGCGTAGTTACTTAAGAAATAGAAGACACTACAAAGTATAACTATAAGTATTAAAATAAGAAATAAAAGTATAATAATAAATAACTAAACTATTAACTATGCTATTACGTTAATGTGCGCAACCTAAAACATAAAAGCATAAACTATATAGTATACGTAGATAACTACTGCAAAGTATACTACGCAGCTAAGATTAATAATAGTTACTTTCTAAGGGCTAGACACTAATATAAGTAGGAATAGTTTAATTACCCTATAGATAAGTGCGATAAACACTTATAGGATAAACGCGAAGCACAGTACTTCCTATAAAAAACTAACGCAGAAAATATAGCATGCACTCTACTTATAGACGGCATCTACATCTAGGATAAATAGCAGACCTGCCTAGGGGCGATGTGCAGGAAACACTACTATAAAAAGGAAAAGAACGGTTTCTAGTTACATCCTGTTACGACTAGTGGGTTGAATAAGCAATAAAAACAATAATTAGTCGCGTACCTAGACGCTGACGGAAGGTACTGAGACACGAACACTAATTATTAACATATTACGTAACCGATAGCTACGCTAAGGACTAGCGATAGCTTTAGTAGGAACTATCGCAACTATTAATAGTCCCGCAACCGACTATTAATACTAGTGACATGTGTATATAGGAACAGCAGGAACCCCTATAGTTCCTAGTGTTTAACTTAGTTAATAATCTATTATTTAGATTCTATTAAGTATTATTAATTTAATAGTTTTATAACTTTAATACTAACTATCCTGTTACTTACTTACGTAATTAATAACCTCCTCCCTATTATTACTCCTGCCTAAGAACTAACTTACCCTTATAGGACTAGCTACCCTGTAAGGACGTAACATATTAAACACCCTTA
>MU005573.1:1970716-1990803 GCA_010405425.1 Lentithecium fluviatile CBS 122367 | reverse complement strand
TTCCTACTAAAGCTATTACTAGTTCTTAGCGCGGCTATTAATCACGTGATACGATAATAATTAGCGTTTATGTCTTAGTACCTTTCGTTAGCGTCTAGGTACGCGACCAATTATTGTTCCTGTCGCTTGTTCGACCCACTAGTCGTAACAAATATTTACTAACTATATGTAACGCCTCTTTAGTTAGAACTACCTTAGGTATCCGTTAGGCCAGCCCCGGCACGTAACTGGCCCTATATAGCCTTAGCCTTAATACCCTTACTCCGTAAGGATTCGTCTAATCTCTTAATATACCCTATACTTTCCGTCTAGTCCTCTTCCTGCTGCTAGTGCTCTTATAATTTAAATCCTTCCTACTCCTCCCTAGATTTAGCAGTTAGAAGACTGGACGAAAAGTTTTTCGCGCTACCTTTATTATTAGCTTATTTATCTAATACTGCATAAAACGATGTCTAGCTTATAAGTAATACGCAAGAAGCGATAGGCCACCGCAGGCCCTAACCTAGAACTAGGCACGACCTAGGAAGGTCCTAAACTGCAGCAACGTAGCCCTACACTAGGCTTCGTGCGCGAGCCGCAGCCTAACGATAAAGATAATCTTAAGCCACAGGATAGTTAACCTAACGTAGAGGTCCCTGCAACCTATCTAGGACCTTCGCGCGACGCTAATAGTAACTAATAATCGCGCACTGTTAGAGGAACACTGCTTAAATCCTCCTTAGAGGAAGAAGTAGGCTTTGCTAGTAACTAGTAAAGACCTAACGCGCCTTTATAACTGCGATGTTAGGGTAACTACCTACACGTAAGCTAAACCTTATTTAGCGCAGCCTCTAGCACAGGCTTAGATACTATACTAATATATAGTAGAGGCCTAGTGCCTACACGATAGGGACCTAGGTTAGCCGCACCCTAAATAGCTTAAGACCTTAAACTTAAGCTCTTCCTAATCTCTTATAAAGCGGTGGAGTCTATTCTCGTCTCTATTTCGTGAACTACTTTTCTGGGGAAAATCTTTTGTGGATATGGGCATTTGGATTGGAGAAACAAGGTGTACGTCGAACGGAATTGTGGCGCCGTCTCCCGGATCGTGTAGTTCGCACTCGTGCGCTCGGTGTAATTCGTTGAGCCCCATGCATATGTGGCAGCTCGATGCGGCTGCCAGGAGATCGTGAAGAGATCTTCCTCTCATGTCGGGTTACGGTCGAAGTGGCCAATCCGGCGGTGGGCTGTAAGTGCAAAACTTGCATGGTCCTGGGGCCTTCGTTTCTTTCTCAGCATCAAATGGTGAGGGAGGATCTCTTTTGAATAATCGGAGCATAGAGTCGGACGATGACGAAAGAAGGCATGTGGAGAAGTCGAGGGGGCATATGAAGCTTCCATCTCGAGAGGTTCAAGTTCGAGACACAGCCCCGCTAAACGATAGGCGCATACACAGCCTCAGTCTAACCCTATCGAATCATGAGCTTCACCGGTAGCCTTCAACTACGTGGCGCAGCTTCTTGGGATGATCTACAGCGTCTCATTGGATGAAAAATAAGTCAAGCAAAATCCGCGAGGTTTAAATATACAGTCAGGAAGTTATGGAGCCCTAAATTGGTCCGCGCGTATTTTTGCTCAGCTACACGCAATGTATACAGACGGGTCAATAGAAAACAGGACGTGAAAAGGGAAAGTTCCGTTTTCCCAATTTCAAATCGTCAACAGCTCTGATCGTATCGTGGGTTGCGCAACATACAGTTAGAGCTCCGCCGATGATAGATTTGTTTCAGTCTGAGCCACTGCCTTAGCTACGCTTAGGAGCCCTATAAAGCTATCTGTATCAAGATAAACTAGCCGTCTACTGTCTTACTAGCTTTGCACGTCACTTTGTCCAAATGAGATGCTCGTTCACCCATGGAGGATCATCCTTAAAAGAAGAGCGATATCGATTTCTTATGGCGAAGCGGGTCAAACAGTCCTCATGCCCGAATTCTATATCCGCTGAAGGCCCGCTGTCTTTCTGATCTTGCCATGTCCGGGTCGTTCCTTCCAGTGCGGTGGAGAGAGGCCGAATGTAAAGCGGACATCCGGAATGGAACGGCGGAACGTGGCCCTAATCTCGGAGACCTGTTTATTCGATATACGAGATCAAACCCCATCGTTGCGTCGAATGTCGGCTTGGACGACCGACGAGGTCTTTCCATGGCCAATCATACGAAGCGTCTGAATCAATGTTCTGGATCCCCAGCTCTAAACAAATTTGATAAAGACGAACCAAAACCTAAGTCCAACTTGCTAATGAGGTGCAGTCGAACCCCTTATGCTTGGCAAGTAGACTCTGTCAAGTTCTTGAAGCATAATCATCCATTGCCCCGACCGCAGCGCAACTTGAAAGCCGATATACTCATATTAGAATATATGCGCGCGTCGGGTCTAATTGACAAGGGTACCCCATGCGCAGCTCACATCCGATCTCAAAATTGCCCCGTCGTGGTGTAAGTGGACTTGATGCAAATGCGCGGCTACGAGCGGTACAGTTATCTTTTGCCAAAGGTAACCACATGTGCACGCGGGAACAGGGTGACCCGAGACCCTCTAGGTTCGGCGAGAAGGCGCATGCAGGTATGCCGCTATTGTCTCGGAGATGCATGTGGATTTCCGGCGTATGAGGATTGCGGTCGTGGGAGGGACGGCGCGAGCCTTGAAGGCCCGAGGCCGTGTTGCATGTAGCGGGCACTTACGCCGCAATAAGCGCGTAATCCATACATTTCCCCCCGCAAGCTGCGCTACCGAGCTTACTGACATATTGGATTGTATCGAAAAGCCTACGTTCTTAATTAGGAACGTTTGGGGTTGCACGAAAAACCAGTTTCCGCTCTTGAAAAGATTGGCTCGGGTAGTACTACTCTCCCGACGCCGCAAACCTACTGCGACTTCACTCTATGTTCATCTCAATCCGCGTACTATCGCTGCAGATACGGTTGGGAAGAACTCCAAATCAGGAGGTTCTTGCCACTGCGAGGCGGCATAGATCACGTTGCATCGCAGGAAATTGTCGAAAACGGCCTGTGCTGGATGCGACCAAACCTCGAAGTCCACGAAAAAGAGTATGGAAGACCCCTGATATTTTATTACGCTAATCACCTCAGGGATTCCGGTGGTGGAAGTAGCATCTGCATCTCTCGGTAAAAGAGTCTTGTGGTGAGTACTTCATATGAAAAATCAAGTAGACAGTATAGAGCGTCCTACTTGTTTGCATGCCCCTCAGAATATTGAATTTAAAAATTATAATCGCCTTTAGAAGCGTTCAGCATTGCAACTTTGTGAGATTCTTTCCTCCGAACAGAGGAACGTATGACAGTTTTTCTTTAGAACATGAATACATTCAAAGTTTAGCGGTCTCATCTAGACACGATGGACATTGAAGCAGATACACAACAAACATTCCCTCTTCGCTAATCCCTCTGTTCAAACATTTACTCGGTAGGAGAATCATCATTTTGGTCTCCAACCTTCTCTTTCACCGTACCGACTGCTGCTTTCCGCTGCTCAGCAACCTTCTTCGCATTCAACCACTCCATACCCAGTGCAAATGGTATAGCAGAAGACGCAAAGGCAACCGAAAGATATAGTGTACGAACCATGGCCTTATTCCAAATGGCTCGAAGAATTAGTTCCCCTGCCGGTGAGCCGGCAATTCTCTGAAGATCTGTGGCACCCGCTGCCATCACGAGCCGGCCGGTAAGTGATGGTATTGCTTTGGGAACCTCGGTCACGAGTGTGTTGAGTACAATGGTTTGACCCATGGCTACTCCAATTGCTCTGTCAAAAGTTCAATCCTCGAATGGAATTAAGGGTCAAGGACTGGACTTACCCCCCTAATTGGTTGCTGAAGACAGCAATTGCTATATCATTTAGCGCAATCAAGGAGATGGAGCATGCATTTACCATTGCCGATTGGAACATCTTCTTCGCTGGCCAGAGGTCAGGTTTCAAGCCTTATGGTAGTCAACAAGAGTGCGAGCTTACGATAATGTGATCTGAATCGCAGTGTAAGGAAGCTGCATTGCCGTCCCCATCCCCACTCCCGTAATGACTAGCGAAGCTGCCCACATTGCAGTAGTTGTAGTAGGAGACAGATGCGTTAGCATCGCTAGCCCCACAACGCAAATAATCTCTCCTAGCACAATGTATGGAACCTGTAACATGTTAGACGATACCGTGGTTCATATCATGCTTGCTTACGTAGTACCCATATTGAGAAGCAATAGCTCCGGCGACTAATAGCGCTAGAATTTGCGGAAGCATGAGGGGAATGAATCGGACTCCTACGCTGATTGGAGTCTCCCCTCGCACGGTTTGGAAGTAAAAGGGAATATAAAACGCCAGCTGGTGCAACTTGTGTCAGGATTTGATTGAGCTACATGGCTCGGGAGGAAACTGCTTACCATATATATTACTGCTCCAAGGCAGAAGAGACCGAGTGCCGATGTCCATATGGAGCGTTTGAAAAGTACCCGAATCGGTATTGTCGCTTCTTCTTTCTTTCTCCACTGTATATAGCAGAAGACGGAAATGAGTGCAACGAAGCCTACGAGCAACCCGATAATCGTCGCTGACTCCCAGGGTTTGGTCTGTCCGCCCCATTGGAGTGCTAGGAGAAGACATGTAACAGCACTAACAAATGTCAGGCATCCGAAAGGGTCGAGATGTTGTAGCTTCTTCTTAAGCGGAAGCGTCCTATTCTCGTTTCTAGCTCCTGGTACACTGAGAAACCCGAATAAGAGAGCGAGAACGACTCCGCCGATTGGGAGATTTCTACAATTATGCAAGTTAGGTTACAGTAACAAATATATGATGTTGGGAAGCCTTACATCCAAAAGCACCATCTCCACGTCGACCTCTGCGTGAAAACTCCACCGAGGATTGGACCCACGCATACTGTGACGGCAAAGACGCTCACAACAATGCCCATGTAGAGCGGTCGTTTCTCGAGCTCAACAACGGAGCCAATAACAGCTAGTGCTCCCTGTAGGACTCCAGCTGCACCAAATCCAGCGATAGCACGTCCGACGATGAACATCTCCGATGAACTTGCTGCAGCGCAAAGCACCGAGCCCACTACGCCATGATCAGCACGTGAGCCGTAAAAGGAACTATTACTGCAGAGGATGACAGACCTTCGAAGATAATAATGCATACTTTATAGGTAACATCAATGTCGAAGTAGCAGTAAACTGTGCCAAATGACGGCTGAAACGCCGTAATTGTGAGAAGGTACGCAGCACCGTACCATGCGACATCATTGAGTGCAGCAAAATGGGTCGATATTTCAGGAATGGCGACGTTGATGATGTTGACATCGAGAGCCATCAAAAGCTGGCCGAGGAAAAGAGACGTAATGACGATGGCAAGGCGCCATGAATGCAGGTATTCGGGCTTGGAGGTCGACCCTGTTTCTGCCACAGGCACGTCGATCGCGCTCATAGTTTTCTCCTCAAGTGGAAGCATTTCGAAAGAATGTGTGCTTAGCCGTGGGTACTGAAATCTATGCGGCCCTAGATGGTCAACAAAAACCTCTTTTCGCGAGAGTCTCGCTTACTGCTCAAGTGGCGTGCTATTAGCTAGAGCCTAAGCTTTTTTTTTCCTTATCTTTAGTTACTATATTTTATTTAATACTTAATAATACAGCTATTACTTAATTTATCTTTAATTTTAAATTAAATTAATAATATACTATTTAAAATTATTAAAACTATATATAAAAAAGGTTTTTATATATATTATACTATTTATTACTTAGCTATTAAATTACTACTAGATTATTATAAAGCTATAACTTTAAAAAAAACGTATTAATATCTCCTAGTATATTAAAGTTACTAGCTATTTTAAAAATGTATCTTTTATAGCTTATATATATAGCTTAATTAAATTACTACATTTAACTTTAGTAGTAAACATCCGATTTAGATTCCATACTATCTAACGCTTATTTGCTAAGCTATTAGATGCTACTATAAGATATACTAAATAATTTGTATCTATTAGTTTAATTTCGTGGTGGCGATTCAGGCAATAAGATAATTCGCCGGATTCAGAGCACATGCGTGCCTAGGAGGAACAGCATCATGCATGATATATTGTTCATTTAGTTTGTGTTGCCTAGCCGCCGCTAAATTCCGGCGTGTTGATATGCTTCCAGGGGTCTACAGGTACGTCTAGCCGAGACTCTTCACCCCCCAGCGCGGGGTTTGGGGCTGGGTCAGACTTAATTTCGCTCGATATGAGAATCCGACGGTGAAATGGTGTGCGCGTAGGCTGATAGCAATGCTATTGGAGCTTATCCAAAGCTGCGCATGCACTGCGCCGCAACCTACCTATCATTCATTTACCGCCCCACCGGCTTGCTGATACCCTTGTGCCCTGGCGGCCCACTCGCTTGGGTCGGCACGATCCTGCTTGCATGCCTATATGTTATCGTAATCGTGCTAACGAACACAAGGACCCATTCGCGGCCACCCTCCGCGATGTTACAGCCGAGTGTATGCGTTCTCCGGCGTATAAACCATCTTCATTCACCACATCTAGGGGGGTGGGCTTGGTAGCGTATCATATTTGTTGCAATATATAGGCATATTAGCGACAGGCAAGGCTCTTCTGGTGCCGAGAGTGGAGGTGAGTTCATCAACGCAATCTTTGACGAGGTATCGCAACGAACGAGCGAAATAAGCACTGAATAGCACTCTGAAGAACTCTAGGACATCGCCAAGCACCTCTCAGCTTCTGAAAGAATTGAGTGGTCTCGATTTCGCGAGAGATATGTGTCTCTGTAGCTTTGCTTGAACTACCTAAGGAACGAAGATTTTGAGAAATATTAAGTGAATGTGCCATAAGACCTCTTCAGGTACGGGTCTCTTCGCGATATCTTTGACCAAGAAAAGGGTCCATGGGTCATCCATTCTATCATAGAGCGAGCATAACTGCATAAAGAATGTCTCCAGAAACCTTGAAGCAGAGGAAGAATGTGAGAAAAGTCGGCATCCCCATAGTCGCCGGTGGGACGAGTCCCTGGCATAGTCCATCTATATGGCATTGGCTTCTCGGTGCACATTTGAATCGTACGAGTCCACGCGATCGACCATTGAGGTTGAGACCGAATGTACTTTGGCGGGCTCCTTGAGCTCCACGAAGTCTTGGGTGCTTTCGGAGAAGTTGGTCTTCGCCAAGGACGACGTAAAGATGTGCGCGAACGAATGCAAGTTGCGTTTCTTTTGAGGACTTCCGATTGTGTAAGGAGCGTCGGCAGGTCGCGATGGCTTAGAATCCGAGTCCTGTGATCTGAAGAGTGTACGGAAGGAACCAAGGGAGGATACGATAAGTGCTGCGGTTCTATCAGCTGGCTAGTACTATAAGATGGATTTGTGAGCTTTACCTGCGTAACCCTCGATGTTACTCCAGAAGTAAAGCCAAGTCATGTCTTGTCGGTATGACTTGGTAGACAACAGACCAACACGAGCAATTGCAAATACCATGGTGAAGACTGTAACGGAGAATACGACTCCAAGTGCCAATTTTCGCTTCAGGCTGATGCGGACCTTCCAAAGCATTGTGATAGGGATTGAAGTGACTGCCGATCGCATTAGAGTATTCGTCCAGAAAGCTATGCCAGGGGACTCACTCAGTACGTCTGTAACCAGATCAAAAACGCAGTTCACTATCAACGTAGTCCGTTGATAGCGTCTTGACTTGTCTCCGTTGCAGTGAAGCACAAGATATTCCAAGGGGCTAACTAAGCACTTGTACTCAATGTTTCCTACACAGACAGCCCAAGAGGCCATTGTAAAGGCAAGGATAATCCACCAGTATCTCATCCAGCTCCCTACGTTCACGTACAGTCGTCGGAAGAAGAACAAGAAGGACAGCTTTACCGACCATAGTGTGGAGTAAAAAAGAAATATAACTGCCGCAGACGCCGTGAGGAAGGCTTCCGATCGTTGGACAAAATCAGAGCCTGGAATTTGTGCGCCTCGGGCAACGGCGTTGTTGGTAAACATGTCTCCGGCGAATAGATGCCATAGGATTGTCGTTACAAGTGCCATAGTCCAGCCGATAAAGACGAATGCATCATCAAGGAAGAGCCTCCTGAAATGGTGAAATCGAAGAAAGGTACGGAACAAGACGAAGACCGTTGCAAGTGAGAAGCCGGCCCAAGCAACACCCTAAGTTCATTAGACTACAATGTATTCAGCGTTTGAACGTATGATACGACTCACACGGAACACTTCAAGGCTGAACCTGGGTGCTGAGGGTGTGAATACGCTGGCTGGAGCCTGACTAGCCATAACGAAGTGAGAGTGAGCACACTTTGCACGATACCGAGGTCTTTACCGCAGGCTGAACGATAGCCACTGGTGATAGAATGGAGCGGACGGCAAAACGAGCCTTACGAACAGCTATAAACGCTCGTTTCCAGTAAACCCGCGTCTGAGCTGTACGCTTCACATGTGCCGAAAATGACTCTGGGTCTAAAATGACCTTTCGAGGCGCAGCTGACTGCATCGTGTATTGAAGAGACCGCCCTGCATGACTTGGTTCGGCCATCTTACTCCCACGGGTTTTGGCAGCTATGATGCCCGCTGCATGCGAGACAATCCCGGCATGTGCATGCTAAATTTTGCTCAGGGTAGCCAGAGCCCTACGCGCGACGGGCAACCCTGGTCTATCAACACCGCGGACCGGTTCGTCATTATCATTTACTGTGCCTCTTTTCTAGGTTGTACCGGGCATCTAAGACGACAAATGTGGCCGTTGATCATACGATAAAGACTTTTTCGGGCGTTAGTGTGGATGACGGCATAAACACGACGCTGAGGTCCCTTGGCGTTTTAAAGATTCCACCTATCACACGTGTAGCTTGGACAGGTATATAAACGGGCGCAAGCGCTCGCCAGTTCTTCAAGGATCATTCTTGTGTCTGGTATTTTAATTGCTCACATACTTGACGAAGGTATCCTCCGCTAGCATTAAATTTTGTCTGTATGCATAGCCTGTAGTACTCTTAACCGTATCACTCTTAACTATAGCCTTTTCAAGTATAGCAATCATATCATATCTGTAGCACTATTAACTGTAGCACTCAACTATAGCATTCTTCTTTTAAATGTAGTACTTGCACATGTGACCAATCACATGCCTTTCCGACGAGACGAGAAACGAGGATCGAGAAACCAGATGAACCTCGCAAAAGCCTCGATGAATTACTTAGATTGCCTTATGTGTATTGGGCGGATCTGATCGCTTACTACTAATTATTATCGCCTAACGTTGTATTTGCGGTACCCTCTTTTAACATGGCATAACAAATAACCAATATTACTCTCACTCCTGCCCCCAGCAGCAGTTGACGCGATCATCATATAATTGACACATTTCTATTGGATCTGTATACGTAGAGGGCAGCATATACTCAACAAGTGAAACCAATCCGTCAAGATCAATCATTTGGCCCAATTACTGGGCTTAATGCTGACAAAGAGATCCATGTCTGCAACACAGGCCGTGATTCCCGTAGCAGGCTTGGTCATGTCAAGCTGTGGAAATCGCTGAGCCTTGCCATTGGCACCAAGCGGAACGTCTATCTCAAAACGGTTAAGAAACGCAGCCAGGAATCCGCAAACCTCGGCCTTGGCTAGATGACGGCCAGGGCAGTAGCTGACGCCGCCTCCAAAAGGACGATAGGAAGAGTGACTGCTCAGTTTGGGTTTCCGAAGAAACCGTTCGGGAACAAAGCGTTGCGTGGTATCGCCCCAGACATTCGGATTCTGATGCAGTTCTCGGTAGGGAATGATGACGAGGCCACCGGCCTTGAGCAACTTCCCAGATAGAAATGTATCTACCTCAACTCTTCGAATGCTCATCGCACCATCCACGAGCCGAAGCACTTCTAGATAGGTCGACTCTAGAAGTGGACAATGCTGCATGATGTAAGAAATATCCATGTCTTTGTTCTTGAATGCAGGTTCAGTCTCTTTACGAAGTGCTGCAACGAGGGAAGGGTCGTAGATAACGTGAGCCAGAACCCAGAAGCAAGCGTTGATTGTGTTGCTATGCGCACTAGAGACGATCAGTAGATGTTCAAGAGATGTGAAGTGACAACTCACGCCCACCATATCATCAAGAGCATAGACACGCGACTTTCTTCGTCCATACCCCACATCTTGGTGGCTTCAATAATGGATCCAACGGACCATGCTTCTTCTGTGCGCTCCTTGGCGGGTGTTTCCAGATACCTCTGGACCGCGATTGCCAGCCTTTTCCTTGCTTTGTTGAGCTTAGGCGTGAATATGGTCGGCACACCGAACACACAGGCCCAGGAGAGGTCGTTGAAGACAGCAAGATTGGTAATAACCTCCGGCTCATATTCGAAGATCAGATCCCCAAACATGGATCGTGTGGTAGAATCGGTTATAAGGTGAGCGCAGAGCTCTTTTGTGGATATGGTACGTGCGGAAGAGCTGGATTCCATGACAAATGGGCCATGAAGATTGGACCATTGAAGCCATGTATCCAGACGAGACATGACGTTGTTGAGCATTGCATCCAACTTGTCGCCGGGTAGGAGCTGCATCTTGTAGATATCCTCTATGAGATGTACCAGGCTCTTGTATTGGGGATTCATCGACCTCATACGAGGATGCTCCGAAGGGCCAGGTTGTGGCTTGTGCCACGAGACTTTTCGAGCTAGCTCGCTGAGACCGAATGACTCGAGTAACTTTTCCATGTACGCATCCCAGGAGAAATTCACCTTGTTGTTGTACACCATTGCAACGTCGTCTGGTGCTGTCACTATGTATAGTCGTTCGCCCAAGACGCGGATCGAGAACGGTTCGTAGGATCCTCTGAAGTGTTTTCTTGATCTCACCATTAGCAGCAATGCATCCTGTCAGAGCAGTGCTCTCTTACATTCCTCGATTGATCAGACCTGCAGCATTTATAAACAACGATAATGTATGTCCTACGGTCATAAGCCACTAGTCGAGAATAAGGATCATGTAGGTCAGACGAACCAAGGACTTGTAAAGATTAGCGAAGTTATAATGAGCGACGTCACAGACTTACAAGGAACCCAATATGGCACCTCACAAACCTCCGCCGAGTGCATCCAGGGAGAGAGATGGAAGGACCACATGCGCCAGATTGTGTATGCAATACAAAGACCAGGAAGTGCCCAAATCCATGGCTCAGAGTTCTGGGAGTTCAGAGCAAGAGAGGCGCGCGAAAAAATACCGTAGAATAGATCTGTAAGCATAGTGACTCGAGTCTTGAACGTGTCGGGATCACTGTTAGCTTCAGGATGTCGGGAAGCAAGAAACGCTTGTTTAAGTACTTGAAGGAATGAATCCAGTATCAGTGACTGGTTTCTTTCAAACAGGTGCATGACAATTATCTCTACGCCTTGCCGCCCGTATCTCCCAATGTCGTGATCAAACTCGCTCGTGGGACATCGCAGACCCCACCGATCAGATTTCTCTGGGGCCATACGTCCGTTAGCAAGGATATTCCAATAGGCTGACTCTTAATACTTACACGGAGTCCGATGAAGTCCGTAGAGCGTTATCGAAGGCTGTTGCTGCTGGGGTTGAGACGAGGTGCGTCATGAAGGTCTGCCAATGAAGCCTTGCGGTAAGCCTTCGAAGACCGAGCCGATAGCCCTTGCATACAAATTGCCCACTTTTCAGTCTTACAATGCAGCCTTGCCATCACCAGCTATATATAACGTGTTTATATGCGGGAAGTTCATAAGCTCCCAAAGGGCTGTGTGGACGTACCATCGTTTCCCCCCGATTTTCTCCTCTACAAGATTTCTTTCCATTGCATCAACCGAGATGCTTGCAAATTCTCTGCAAAATCTGGTGCCAGAGCGCCGTAGCACTGTCATCGATATACCCATCCGATGTATTCTGGCAGTTGGAACTGTGACCTTCTTCTTCAGGGTCTGGACCGCTCCGGAGCTGAAATGGAATGACTGTGAGTTCAACAAGCCAAAGCGACTGCCCAAAAAGCTGACTAGTCGCCACAGTGCTGAATATCACTATCGTTGTTCGTCGACCCACCTGATGCTCGGTTTACCACACTGACCACTATAGATTGCGGTGTGGTACAGCCGCCGGTCTCCAGTCATTCACGTCTTGACAGACAAGGTTGACTTGTAGGGTTGTATCCCGTTTCCGTTATCGTACATAGGGTTGTGCTCTGAGAACACGGCATGCGGAGCTTGGGGTAACAGGAGCCGGGGTGTGGTGGATGATTTAGCGAGTGGGGACAAACCCTGGGTGGCACTGCATATGCAAGTCTTAGCCGAGCGCGTATGTTCCGGTCAACAAAATGCTTGTGCTTGGGCTTGTGGCCCCAATTTGCGGACCTGGGTCGTGCGCACCTTGTTTGCAATTTAATTTATCCTGTCCTTGGTGCTTGCGGCGAGGCAACAGGGCGGCGCCAATAGATACAGAAGGGGGCGCCACCCCACTAGCCTCACGTGACTGTACCGCAATCCTTTCTCTCTGCTCCATTGATCGCCGTTCCTCACTCTACGAACGCAGGCCTCTTGTAAAACAACTGCAAGGCAGTTCATGAGCTCCCGTTAATAATACCTCCTTTCAAGGCGATATTGTATGCCTCCCAGGCCGTTCCGCGAAAGCCATGATTTCCTCCATCATCTCAACCTTACTCGTCCTCCTCTCTCTCTTCATTCTCTCTTCCGTCTGGGGCATCATTCACAACTATGAAATCGCACGAAAAATCGGTATCCCTGTCATCATCGTCCCCATTAGCCCCGAAAATCCGATATGGATGCTCACCGCTCGACACGTCATGCCGCTTCTGAAATACGTACCTTTTGGAAACGGCAACTTCACCAGATTCGGCTACGTGGGTTGGCAATTCGACGACAAATACCGCGTGCACCAGGAACTGGGCGACGCAGTCGTGTTTTCGACACCGGCGAAGAATTGGATCTATCTTTCCAATGCGGATACGACTCATGAGCTTATTCGGAAAGAGCGGCAAGGAGAGTTCGCTCGGCCGGTTGAACTGTTGGCGATGTTGGATGTCTTCGGACCGAATCTATCTACGGTAAGTCTTTCCGTTTATCGCATAGCCGAATGGAGACCAGACTAACTGAAGGATTGAAAGACGAACGGAGCGGACTGGCAGCGTCAGCGAAAATGCACTGCGGCCAGCTTCAACGAGCAAAGCAACGGCCTCGTGTGGACCGAGTCCCTCCGCCAAGGGCAACAGCTCCTGGCGTACTGGAAGAAGGGAGACAAGAACAAATCCTCTACCATGGCCCAAGATGCGAGGACTTTGACACTCGACGTCCTAGTCCACGCCGCCTTCGGAAAATCCTTTGACTTCTATGGCGCGCGAGAGAAGAAGACGACTTCGAGGCCACTCAGTTACCGCGATGCTCTAGCTATCATCCTCGAGAACGCGATCCCGATTCTTATCGTTGGGCCTGAGAACCTCAAGCGCTTGTCGTTCATACCGGGCCTGGCACGCTTGGGCGATGCGGCGCTCCAGTTCAAGAAGTACATGTCCGACATGTTTGACGAGAACGCAGAGAAGGCGCAAGATGGAACGGCGCGGGGCAACCTTATAACATCTCTCGTGCGTGCATCTGTCGACGACAAGCTCATATCCCGCGAGGAAGTCATTGGCAACATCTTCGTTTACAACTTCGCCGGGCACGACACCACAGCGCACTCTTTCGCCTTCACCTTCATCCTTTTAGCCCTGAACCCAGACGTGCAGGACTGGATGAGTGAAGAGATAAACCACGTGATCAACGAAGACCAGACCTTGGACGCAAAGTACGACGCCTTCCCAAGGCTAGTGCGAACCTTAGCCATCTTAGTAAGTCCCTTACCATATTAGTTCATCCATACTGACCAAATCCCTAGCTCGAGACTCTCCGATTGTACGACCCCCTCCTTAGCATCGTCAAAGGCACACAAACCCAGCCCGGCTACCTAACCATCGGCTCGCAAAAAATTATCGTGCCACCCGACACCCGCATAATCCTGAACCTGCAAGCCCTCCAATCGCACCCCAAATACTGGGGCGACGACAGCCTAGAATGGAAGCCCTCCCGCTGGATCCAAACGCGACCAGGCCCGGAACCACTTTTCGACCGTGAAAGCATCATCGAGCTAGACCATGGCGCGTACATCCCCTGGGGCGAGGGCAATCGGTCTTGTCCCGGGAAGAAGTTTGCGCAAGTGGAGCATGTGGCTGTCATGGTGGCCATGTTTCGGGATCATTTTGTTGCTCCGGCGAGGCTCGAGGGGGAAGGTGAAGAAGCGGCGAGGGAGCGGACGCGGTCGACGCTAAGGGATACGGGTATGGTGCTGTTGCTGCAGATTCTGCATCCGGAGAAGGCGCCGCTGGAGTGGAAGGCAAGGGCGTGAGCTAAGAGGCGCCTGGGATTTGTACAAGGGCGGGCGGATGGCTCTGCCGGGGTCCATCTGGAGTGTCTAATAAATTTGTCTCTAATGTACTCAAGACTAGCTTCACTATATCTGCGACCCTCCTAAAATATACATAGCTGCATCCCGTTCTCGTATCCTTCACTATGCATGCAACTACACCGTATCTCAGTCGTTACCCACGCTGACGTTCGGAGAACCCATCCTTCAGCACCTGCGGTCCAATTTCAAAAGGCTGCCTCTCCACAACCGAAAAGCTCCGCTGTTGATCCCACTCCAACCTCCCCTTCACCGTATCCACGTCCCTCCAATCAAACCTCCACACCAGCCTCGCCAGAACCAGCCGCAGTTTCGCCATCGCAGGTGGTCTACCGATGCACGACCGCGGCCCAACACCGAACGTCTGCACGGCACTTCGTTGCTCCTTGATAGAAGAAGGATCCTCGGCGAGCCAGCGTTCGGGGATGAGTTTGGGTTGTGGAAGAGGGCGGGCGAGCGCGACAAAGAGAGAGAATGCACGTTGACGAATGTGTCGGGTGGGAGGTGGAGACCGGCTACGGAGCCGCCGCCTGGAGGGACAATGCGCGGAGCGCCTACCGGTCTGCGTGATGTTTGTGCCGGCACTGTGGAGGATAGGAGAGGCTTACGTAGGATTGCACACGCAGAGACCTTCTTGAATGACGGCATCGAGATAGGGCAAGTCTTTCAGCGCCGCAAGCGACATGTCGCTCTCTAGTTCAAAGGTAGATCGGACTTCGTCCTTAAGAGCCGCCAGTGCATTCGGGATCTTGACCAAATAATTGATCATACCGCTAAGCACACTCGTAGTAGTCTCACTCCCGGTAACAACGAGCACACTCGCCGTAGCATGTATCTCAGGAAGCGAAAGCCCCTTAACCCCCTCATCATCGCATTTGATCATAGATATGAGATCCGGCCTCTCAATCTGCTGGCCGAGCCGGCGATTCATCTTCTCCACCGCGAGCTTCCAGTGCTGTATTTGCTTCTGTATGACGCTCTTCGGGACCGTAAGACCCAGCAGCCAGCTCAGGCTGGGATAGTACTTCAACAAAACGCGATACGTGGCCGCTCTAAGCGAGGCGAAGATCATAGAGACCCAGGGATAGTTCTCGCCGCTCTGCAGACAGCCAAAGGGCCCCCCGAAACCCCAGTCGCCAACCAGATCGGAGATGACAAAGACAAGCCATTTCACGATGTCGACGACAGCACCGTTCGGTTCCTTGGAAGCGAGTTCGGTCAGGCTCTCGATGAACAGCACAACGTGGTCCTGGATAATCGGCTCCTGGAGTCGGACAGACTTCTCCGTGAAGGCGGGATCCATCGCTTTACGGAATCTGGCATGGACCTTTGTATCCAAGGCGTTTAGGATGGATAAGGGCAGCCCCGGGGTAGCGCCGTGCCATAGCTTGCTCTTCGGAAACGCAGGACCACCAGTGTTGGAGTAGATCTCAGTCCATGCGTCTGCGAGCGCAGAGGATATTTCGTCAGGCGCAACGCGCACGATGTCGCCGTAGCGGCGATGGAGCGCTCGTACATCTGTGTGAAGCCAGCCGGACCAAACTGAGAGGACGTATCGGAATCACGTCGCCGCCCATGTTTTCGGGCCTGGGTATTTGGCGAGTGGGTGGAGGTAGATGTTGTAGATGATGTAGCAGGTTGGGTACTGGAGATGTCATTAGTACGTGCTTCATATGATTTTCATGGGGCTTACAAGGCTGCAAGTGACGAGCGTGTAAAATATCTTGAGGCCCAATTTCTCGAAGAGGACCAACCAGTGCCATGTTGGGCTATACTATCAGTGGCAATGATGGTGCCTCGAAACGGCCGTGGGAGAGAGCGAGGCGACCGAGGGTAACAATTCGAGATAAAATATGCCTCGCCTTCAAATGACGTGTTCTTGGAGGTGAGACTCGGGATATTATCCGTAGGACGTGACTCGCGCGACTCGTGCGACTGATACGGCTCGTGCGGCGAAGCAGGCGCAGCAATCGCTGCAGCAAGATCAGCGTCCTGATACCATTTTGACTGCCATTTGCATAGTTCGGCGCGGCGAGGGCTGTAAATTGCTGCCGATAATTATAATTGAGCGGCGAGTAGAGTGCTGGAGACGTGCCTTCTTTCGGCACTCCGCTTGGGGTCAGATAACGGAGCCCAAATCCTGTGAGCTATGGTCGCTTGAGCGCGGATAAAATATATATTACAAGGGAGGTATCGCCATACAAACATGCTTCTTTACACGGCCTTCTCAACATCCCGCGCACCCCTATCAGCATCCACAACAACGTCGACATCACCTCCTTTTTCAACTCCATCGCCCTCGCTCCTCTTCACCAATATTCCCTCGTCCTCCTCATGCCCCTGGGTTCCAATCTTTCAGAAAGGCACAAATAGCACTCCCAACGCCGCACTACCTGCCGCGAACCAAAAGGTCGCCGCATAGGGCTCCACGGCATTGTTTGCGTAGTATCCCGAGCGCGAGGGGTTGTCCTGCACCGCCTCAAAGATGGCGGTTGCGATACCGAAGCCGACCGCGGTACAGAGACGAGTGAGGGTTTGAAAAGGGGAACCTGCGACTGATTGTCGATTCGCGGGCATCGAGGAGAGGACGTACATCTGATATGGTAAGCGCGAGTTCCAGGATTGAGGATTAGAAGCGGCTTACATTTGACACGATGAACTGAAAGTCGGCACCGATAACACAGAGACAAAGTGCGGGAAAGGGGAAGGCCCAATACGAATCTCCGTTTCGCTGCACAGCGGCCAAGGTAAATGATGCGAGATAGCCGAAAGCCCCAATGGCCATGAGCAGCTTGTTGGATATATTGTGCTGAATGAGTGCGGCTACTAGATTCGCCAAAAGACCGCAGACGACCATGGGGAGCATGTGCACCCCGGTCATGAGTGCCGAGTAGCCCTGGACATTTTGGAAGTAGAGGGCTATCCAGAAGGAGAAGACGGGGAAGCCGAGGAAGCCGAGAGACATTATTGTGAGAAGCTATGACAGGATCAGTGAGGTGAGATTAGGTGAAATCTGCGACTGCTTACTAGCGAGAAGTCCCCGTCCTTCCAGATATTCATGTCAATCATTGCATAGGGGTACTTGATCTCCCATGCAACAAAAGCTGCGATAAGGAGAACACCCAAGATGAGAAGAACGAGGACGAACGGCGTCTTCCAGCCGTTTTCTGCATCGCCTCCCGAACTATGTCATGTCAGCCTCATGCAAGCCTCGACTAACGACGGTGAATTACCTCAAAGCCGCGCAAAACATGCCGATTCCAAGAATAGTCATAGCAGTTCCAGGTAAGTCTAGCCTCTTCACTGTCTCCGAAGTAATCTTGGTTTTCTCTGTGCGATCATTCGGAACCGTAAACGCTGCAACTCCGCTTACCACCAGGTAAACAATGGCCAGCAGCCAGAAGCTCGCTCTCCAGTTGAAGATTTGGGTAGCTAGTCCGGAGAAGATGCTCTCGAATACAAATCCCAGCGGGTTTCCGGCACTGAAGCAGCCAAAGACTCGATTCTTTCGCTTGGAGGGCTTGGCGTAGATGATACCCAGCATGCCTTGAGCAGGTGGGACGGCCGAGGCGGAGAAGATACCGAGCACACCGTTCAGGATGTCGAGTGTGAGGCCGGTCTTGGAGAAGCCTGCGGCGAGACAGAAGACAGCGAAGAGGAACATGGAACCGATAAACATGGACTTCCGTCCAAAGAGGTCCGCGACGCTGCCAAAGAGTAGTAACAGTGATCCAGAGGAGAGACTATCATGACCATTAGTGAATAGTTATTATCCTGCGAGGATTAGATGCAGATATGCGTACGAAGTCGCGGCATTCATCCAAGTAATTTCAGCAGTCGACATCTGCAGATCCCCCCCCGCAAAAGACGACATGACCGTCACCGAGCCGGTAAGAAAAGAAGTCATAGCCACAGCCATGGTAACCGACAACACGAACAGGCATTCTTGGAACGTTGAACCGAAGCATTCGGGCCGCGCATTGGGATCTCTGATTGGTGGCGAAGTGTCGTTGGAAAGTTTGGCATCTTCCGAGACGGATTCCGACATGTTTACACCGCGCCGCACACGAGCTGCAAGGAAGACGAGAAACGAAAGGCTGAAACAAACGAGACGCGCGAGAAGAAAGGAAACGTCGTTCGATTGGAAAGGTGATCTGGCACACACTTTGAAGGAAAGCGCGTCCGATCACGCAAGCTTAGACTCAAAATTAATCTGCGCGGAATTCTGCGCACGGCATGGTCAACTGGTCGGCGTTGACGGTCTGCGCTCGCATCGGATTGGAGATATTCTGGTCGCGATAAGGCCGTCGTTTTGGCGGCTCAATCTATCGGCCTGGCTAGGCTCAGAGAGGCAAACCACTGCGTCTCGTGATTGCCCATCTCGAATCTGATGATTCTACATCTCATTGTTCCCTTTCACTGTGATTTAGAGGTCGATCGAAGAGGGTTCGGAAGAGAGGGAAGTGGTCTTGATACACATACACATGTTACAGCTTGAAGACTTTCCAGTCTTTCAGGTCCATCTGCGCAAGTACTCCACCTAGAGGACCTTGCACCTCCCGCCCACCTACCCAGAGCTTCTTGCCCGCCCAGTGTTCGATGAAGCCGTCGGGCCCGGAGGCGAGTATCAATCTGGAGCCCTTCTCGTCGGGCATATTGACGTTCAACCGCTTTGCGACATCGCCAGGCTTGATACCGCTCACGTTCGCGTAACGTGTTTAACGTATTAGGTCAGCAAGTGCACGTTCCCACCAAATGAACGATCCGCCTCAAAATCGCCAAAACTTCAACACCCTATAGCTCCACTAATATGGCAAGTATTAAGGCAGCTCTTATAGCAATTAAATTACTAAAACTAGGGCAAAAGGTTAACTATACCTAGATTATAAAAAAATATAGTATTAATTACTTACCTCTATTGCAGCGCGCGCATAGGGTAACTAACTTAATAGAGACCCGCTTTAAAGAATAACGATTGCTTAATACTATGTAGGAAAGGACCCTTATATAATATATTAAAGGACTCTACTCTTAAGAGCTACCTCGTACGTATAATATAGTATAAAATTTTATATTAGAAATAGCTAGAAAACCTCTAGAAGAGAAGTAGGCGCGTTACTTTATTAAGTAACATAAGCTAAATCTAATCTTGCGCTAGACCTCTAGACTTAACGCTACACGCTATAAAGCTAATTTAAACTTTAAATACTTACTATACTTTAAACTATTAAACCGTAAAAATAAATAATATAAGACTAGGAGCTATTATATATAACATCTATTAATTATTTATAAATAGAAATTAGACTGCAGAGCGAGTTAATTATAAAAGATATATTCTAAAATTTAGTAGAGAAAGAGTAAGGTATTAGTAGAAGCTATTAAATTCCTTAAGCTATCTATAGAAGCTATTTTTTAACTTAGAAGAGTAGTCTAAACTACCTAAAGTATCTACTATTACTACTAAGGCACCTAAATATTATGCCCTTAGGTTTACCTAATAGCTAGTTTATCTTCTTCTTCTTAGGCGGCTTTACCTTAAGCGGACCTAAGATAGAATTAGTAAACCTAACCTTATTATCT
>MU005573.1:1899472-1948863 GCA_010405425.1 Lentithecium fluviatile CBS 122367 | reverse complement strand
AGGCTTATAAGATTAGAGAAGTTATTAATAAATTATTAATAGAAGTTAGTAAACCTAATAAAGGCTTATATATTCTTTACGTTCTTTAGATACTTCTACTCTATAATTATTCTAACTTTATTTAGGTCTATCTAAATTCCTTTAGTAGAGATTACGTACCCTAGGTATATAACTTTAGTCTTATAGAACTTGCATTTATTTATATTAAGTTATAGGCTAGCTTCTTCTAGCGCCTTAAGCACTATTTAGACGTGCTTCTTATATTTAGCTAAGAAATTACTATAGACTAGTATATTATTAATATAGGCTATATAGAAGATATTAAGGTACAGTTAGAGCACGTTATTTATAAAATACTAGAACGTGCTTAGGGCATTAGCTAAGCTAAACAGCATTACTAGGTATTTAAATAGACTATATTAGGTTTAGAAGGTAGATAACTATTTATCTTCTTTAGCTATCTATAGCTTATTAAAGGCAGTAATAATATTAAACTTTATATAGAACCTAGCCTTACTTAACTAACTTAGAGTTTCCTATAGTAAGGGGATTAGGTACTAGTTCTTAATTATTAGGGCGTTAAGCGCTTAGTAATTAATATAGAAGCGCAGACCTCTACCTAGCTTCTTTATAAAGATAACTAAGAAGGTAATAGGTAATAAGCTAGCTTAGATAAATCCTTTTAATAGATAATTATTAAGATACTTTTATAGCACCTTTAGTTTATTCTAAGATATGCTGTATAGGGGTCCGTATCTAGGGTGTTTACTAGGTATTAGTTTAATCTTATAGTTATATAATTATCTCTTAGGTAGTTTATTAGCTTTCTTTTAGAAGAATATATATAATAGATTGTAGTACTTATAGGGTACCTTTATTACTAGGTTAGTATACTTTCTTTCTTTTAAGGCTTTATCTATATTAGCTATAGAGGCAGCGAAGATCTTATAGTTTAGTTATTAGAATAGGATTATTAGGGGTGCTGCTCTAATGTAGCAGATATCTAGTTCTCTATTATTAGTACTAGGCGACTATTAGGTATTCTTATATAGAGGTTTTAGAAATAACTTTCTCTAAACTCTTATTAGTCTCTTACCTATAGGTGTCTAGGTGCCTATAGTAATAAGCTCTTAGGTTCTAGTTTTATATTAGTATTAGCGCAGGCACCTAGCCTAGTATTAGAAGAAATTAAACTTTAGAACTTAGTTCTAGTAATTAAAGGCAACCTTATATTAATATAACTAAGGTTAGCCTAGTATTAGCTTATATCTTCTAGTATTAGTTACGTATAGCTCTAATTACTTCTTATAATTATAGTAGGTAATTATAGTAGAGGTTATATATAAAATAGAACCTCCTTTAAGTTATTTTTTATTAAATCTAGTTAGGTGCAGTGTCTAGGTAAGTAGTTTTAGTTAGAGATTTAATTAGCGCGCTAGATCTTAATTTATATATTTAATACTATTAGCTCTTAAGTTAATAAGAGCTTAGACCGTAGTAATAAGTCTACCCTATTTTAATAAGATAGGTATATTAATTTAATGCTTCTAATTTTTAGTTAGGAAGGCAGTCTAAAGGTTAGTAAAGATCTAATATAATATAGGTTCTAGGGAGTAACTTAACTCTAGGATAAGCCTTTTTATAAACTTCTATAGCTATAGCTTTAGTAGAATTATTAAGAAGGGCTATAGAGTAAGGTAGTTAGGCTAGAACTTCTTTACTAATAAGTTAGAGGAGTAGTAGAGTAGGTAGAGGCAGAAACGCTATTATTTTAGATATAGAAAAGAGGAATAGAATAGTTATAAAAGATATAGCTATATTTACTATACTTAAAGTATAGTTCTTTTTTTCTATAGTACTTACGCTCCTTTAATTTAGTAAGTGTATAGCTTAAGTCTATTTCTATTATATTAGAATCCCTATAAGGGGGCGAGAAGCGTTAAGAGGTAGTTAGGGTAAAGTAGTAAGCTAGAAGGTACCTTATATTATTATTATATAAGGTAATTAGGTTATTATAGTTATTTAGGGATAAGAGGATTAGAATACTAACTATTACTTAGTAAAGGTTATCTAATAGAGAATAGTAAAGCTAGTTAATCTAGGCGCCCTTATTTAGGTTTATATTAGTAATTAGGCGTTAGAAGTTAGTAAAGTAAGAGAGGAAACCCTTATTCTCTTACTTTAGGTTATCTAGTTAGCTCTAGGTAGTTAGTTTATAGTTTAGGTTACTATAAGTAGCCTAAAGAAACCTAATAAGTTATTCTATAATATAAATATTCTTTTCTATTAATAGGTTAATAAGAGTAGTAGGGTCTTATTTAAGTTAAGAGTAAGCGTAAATTAATTACGCTTCTTTATTAGAGAATTAGTTAGAGTTTCCTTTAAGCTTATATTAGAGCTTAGTTAGAAAGAGTAGTAGATTCTTTTTCCTTTCTATAAATAATAGTAGGTTAGGGAGCTTCTTAGATTAGATATTTAAGGTAGCTTAAGTTATTAAGGGCGTCTATTAGAAGAGAGATAAGCTAGTTCTAGACTTTTAGGTAGTTATAGGCGCTAGTTAAACCTTAGCCTCTACTATAGCTTTAGGTAGAGAAGAGGCTAACTATTTAATAGTAGCTAAATGTTTTTTAAATTCTTATTAGAGGGCAGCTATATTATTATAGTATTAGGCCTCTTACTAGGTAAGAGTCTACTATAACGCTTTATTACTAGCCTTAATTACCTTACTACTAGCTTAGATAGACGCTAGTTTAGTAAGAATCTATTATACTAGGTCTGCGTTAGTAGCTATAATAGCTAGGGGTAAAAATATAATATAATATTATAAGAACGTAATAAGTAGGCCTTTAGTTCTTATAGTAAAGACTAATTAATTACTACGTATAATATCTAGGTAATATAAGACGTTATGTATAGAATAGAAATAGCAAAATAGGTATAAAGTAGAAATACTTAGGGAGGTAGTCTGTGCTTCTAGTGCGTAAACTAACTGCTAGTTAGAGTAAAGTTTAGAGAATAGTTCTAGGCGTACTAATAATAGTACGAATAGGACTTAGCAGTGTTAGGGGATCTAGGAAGGATACCGTAATAATACTAAATTTATATTCTAGGGCTACTTCTTCTATAATTAACGTAGGCTCTACTATTACTAGGCACTAGAGACAAAGTAAGAGAAAGAGGTAGCTATTAAGAAAATTAAAGAGTTAAATTAAGAGCTAGAGCCTATTATAAGAGAGTAATAGGAGCTTAAGACTAGTATATAGCACCTTAACCTCTATACGCAGCCTAGCTAAAAGCCTTAGTAGAAGTAGAATAAGAAGAATAGAAAGCTTAGTTAAGGCAGTAGTATAGGAATCAATTAGTACTAATATTAGCTAACTATCTTACTGCTAAAGCTAATTTCTTTTATAAAGTAATACTAGGCTAAGCGGCTAGAAACAGTTATTTAAGAAGATAAGGCGCCTGCCTATAACTACTACGTACAGAGCTACGTGTATAGCCTAGAGGGAGTTTAGCGGCTTCTGTAGTGTGGTAACTTACCTAATTTAAACGCTATTAAGCCTTATTAGCTATAGATGAAGTAATATACTATAAAGAAGGGCGTACTAAAGAATTAAGCAGAGGCTATACGTGCGTAGGAGAACTACTAGAATAAGCTATCTTAGAGTAAGATCTAGGCCTAGATTAAGCGTATTCCTATTTATGTTTAGAAAATCATTAAGCTAGAAGGCGGCAATAAGTATAAGAAGGGTAGAGCTCAATAGAATTAATGACTTCGGGGCAATTGCCAAATCAGGTTATGGCTAAGATACCCCTGTTAGCTAAGCTGGCAAGGACTTTTAAAATGCACCTCCGTAACTACTGTCTAATAATAAATAGAAGGATTTAAATTATAAGGTACTATATAGTAGGCGGGTATAGGTACTTAAAAAGTAAAGGTATATATTTAGATAAGGTTAAGATAAATCCTTATAGAGTTATAGTAGTATAATACTAAGGCTATATAAGGGCTGTTACGTAACTAGACACGTGCTAAGCCTATTCTAGTAGGATGCTAATACGGGGCGAAGGTAGGCATTATAACTATAAATAGTATCTTAGCTTAAGCAGCAGGCTTAGCTTATACGTAAGCTCCTTTAACGTTAATTCTAGAGCCCTTCTAGCTAAGCTATTATATAGCTTATTAAAGGTTGTCAGCTTATAATAAATATAGTAATAATCTTAGTAGAAGAATATGTAAAGCTACGCACCGCTAATAAGCGCTAGGAACGTAGGCGTTAATAGAGGCGATAATATATAGTCTATAGGGGAGCTCTTAAAGTAGAGGAAGGTTAAGCGCTTATTACAGAGGCTTAGAGGAGTGTCAAACAAGGTGTCTAGCTAAAGGGCAGTAAGCAACGAATACGGGCGCCACCTACCTGCAGCAAATGTCACATATAAGGCTACACCTAAACTTTATATAAAGCTACTTAGTCTAGCTTTAATTAAAATCTTGTCTTTATTAAATATGTGGGTGTGGAGCAATTGATTATTAACTCCGAGAGATTTGGTGGGGTGGCCAGCTTACTGACCTGGCCAGCTTACTGTCCGGACACGTTATGCGATCGCAAGTGCACGTCAAATCTTGAGCCATCCTGATCAATATATGCGACGATTTGAGCCGGCAAGTGATGTACAGTTTTACCCTCTTGTAACCTATACCTTCCATTAATGCGCAGCATCACTCAGAAAAAGAGGAATATCTCAGAATGATATGACGCCTAATCTCGAAATGAAATGTCTGCTATCAACCCACTGCGCGCTCAACCCCCTGATCACCATTAGGTGTGAACTGCAATCAACCCACCCTGCTTCCACCCTTAAACGCCAACTCCTTCCGATCCCTCCACATAGTGCACGGATTGAACCTCCAAGCGCCACGATGCTGCCTACCAAACAAGTAGTGGACAACGTACGGCACAAAGAACGGCACAGCCGGAAAGTCATGCATGCCGCCTTCAAAACCTCTGTCCGCGGTTCCAAACACGAGGGGTGCAATTCGATACTAAGACACCGTCAGTGACCAAAGAACTCGCGTATGCGTCCAAGAATCTCTCACATTATCCGTAGCCATGAGCATCTTTTCGAACCGCTGATAAGCCTGCCGGATACGCCCGCTATCGTACTTATCAAGACCTCGCAGCGTCTCGACCTCATCATGCAGGTGTCTCGTCAACGGGTCCGCGAAAGCTTCTATGAGGCTCCTGATTTTCCCTCCGTCATAGTCTGCGGGAGAACAAGCCCGAGCGTACTCCTGAAAGCGCTCGAATCCCGGAGTAAAAGCTCGATGCTGCTCAATATTACGTTCCATGAGTCCTTGGACATTCGTTATTTTCTCTACGCTCGGGAAGAATTCCTCTTCTTCGGCGTCATGGTGGTGATGCATGGATTCGCACCAGCACTGGCAGTATGTCAGGAAGTCGCGGATCATGGTCGGGTCTGAACGGGGGATGTGAGGGGCTTGGAGGTAGATGGAGTTCAGGCCGCGTAGGATGCCGTTGTGGGCGAGGGCCATTTGGGTTGCGACATAGTATGCTGCGTGGGAGGACTGTGGGGATACTTTTAGTGATGCGAAAGCTTAGCAGAGGAATGGTAAAACGTACATCTTTTGAGAATGGATCGGTGGAAATAAGCGAGTACGGTTGGTCTGCCCACACAGAAGACATCTTGGCTCGTTTGGTAGTAGCACGAACTGACCTCGACATCACAGTAGCAGACGATTAGCGACAATTATACTAAAAGAAATCATAGTATGAGACTACTCTAACGATGTTCTCGTACGAAAAGTAAGATCGCTGACGAAGCACCATTACAAAATGCATTTTAGCCTTTTCTAATCGCGGCGCAACTCAACGCCGACTAGTGATTGGCGCACCACTACACAACACTACCGCCCTGCAGATTTTCTGATCAGATTATCTGATCGCATCGCAACGCGGTTCGTCCGGCTTAGCACCTCGAACCCGACACCAAATCCATACATACCATATATATGAACTTCTTACTCGCAACTGAGGAATTCCACATCCATTCCACCAGTGATTAGGTCTTCCTACTACATATACTCAATTGCATCTTCAATAACACCGACTCTGTCGCATCTTCAATTATACCCAACGCAATACTCGCACCCCACAGCAACAATGAAAGTCCTCCTAATCGGCGCAACCGGAAACCTAGGCCTCCGCCTCGTCTCCGCCCTCCTCACACACAACCACAGCGTCGTCGCATACGTCCGATCCTCCACTAAACTCGAATCTCTCCTCCCAGCATCAGTATACGGCCAACTCACCGTCATCCAAGGCAATGCCATTGACTCCGTCTCCATAAAAACCGTCATCTTAGACTCCAACTGCGACGCCATCGTCAACACCGCCGGCGTAGCCGGCGTAGCCCCTTGGGCAAAAAGCGACCTGCCCGCCATATTCCGGGCCGTGATGGACGGCGTACGGGGGGCGGGCGAGGAGAGGGGGGAGCCGTTGAGGGCGTGGTTTTTGGGTGGGCAGGGGGTGTTGTTTTATCCTGGGTCGGAGGTGATGATGTCGAATTAGTAAGTTTGGTCACGGGAGCATTCTCCTCTCACATACGGCGTTTGTACCTTACTTTATAAAGAATGGCCGGAGAATAGTGCAAGACGAAATACTAACAACCCACAGCATCCCCATCTATCTCGAACACCGGCAAAACCTGCGCCTCCTCAAAGCGCTGCCTCCAAACACAATCGACTGGTCCATGCTGTGCCCCAACACCATGGTCCCCGAGTCTTCATCCATCACAGTACCAACTCAATCCTCACACAAAGTATTGATCGCAAGCGCGGGGACGCCACCAGAGTGGAAGGATTCTTGGGTCAAGTATATTCCGCTGATTGGGAGGCCGCTTGTCTGTGCTATGAATGCTGGAAGTGGGCGCTATGAGACGACGCTGGAGCAGAATGCGGAGTTTATTGCGGGGGATCTGGAGAGTGTGGAGAGTCGGTGGAGTGGAGTGGCGGTGGGGGTTATTGATGGGGCGAAGTGAGGGGATTGGAGGGGAAGGGCGTTTTGGGGAGTTTAATGCGCTTGTGTGGAATAGACATATAATTACTAATTTACATTCTCGTCTTCGAAGTTGTTTGGCATTTTTATAAGCCTCTTATCCACATATTTGATTACCGCTGGGTGGTGCTGTTGCAAGGACCAGCGATCCTTTGCGAAGCTCAAAATGGCGGAGTTTTATTATTTTTTTATTTCATTTTGGATGCTATTGCAGCACTGCACGATATTTAGCTCCTTCAGTTGACCGATTTTTATTGACTGATTCCCTTGAAAAATGTATCGTGATTGTCGACGGGGCGTTTGAAGACCCGCCTCAAACCCCCAAAATCGTCGACCCCGCCATTTCCTCTATGCAGTTTACCAGTGGCCTAGCAACGACCTCCTCCCACCTCCTCGAACCCACCATCTTCGCCTTCACATAGTAAAAATGTGGCCATCGCATCCCACCACCACACATTTTCAAAGGCGGTCTCTCGTCTGCACAGTGCAGTGGTGAAAACGCAAGGACTTTGATCTTCGAGCCTTCTTTATGTAGATACTTGAGTAGCTGGTCGGCAAGCGCTGTCTTGGCGAAGGAAGTGGAGTTAGTTGTTGAGATGGTCCATTCTTCGGTTGTGCGCAGCTGTGGGTTTAAATTGCGGAAGGTGTGCAAGTGTGATGCCGAGGCGATGGCGTCGAGGAATGCGCGCAAGTCAGTCTTCGACTCGGAGTATTCTATCGTGCAACCTATATGGTAGGCTTGCCCCGCCTTGGTGGGGCACAAGCAGGTCGGAGGGATGCTGATTGCTAGCTGCTTTAGCATCGGGAAGCCTTGTATAAGGTCCTTTAGATCCTTTGGTTTGAAGTAATAGTTTGATTTTGTGGATAGCACAGAGACTGCGGAGGGAACTCCTGTGGTGCGTGCGTGATCAAATGGACATCCGGTAGTAACTTTAGGTCTCCCAGGTCGAGCGTGAGCTCGGAAATGGGTGGGACGCATTCGAGAAACTTGGACAAGGCTCTTATCTGGAGTACGGAACATAGTCCAGAGACCGTTCCCCGGTGATATCTGATTATAGAATCGTTGGATCATGGTCATATTTAGGGGGTTTGCTGACACTTACTGTCCAGTATCGGGAGAGAATTATTTCGTTGAAGAATTGGACCAAGCGCCTTGAGGAACCTACCGAAGCCGTTACATTTGAGGATCTTCAAGGCTTTAAGCCTTGAGAAGTCAAAACTTGGCCAGAGCATCAGCGCTATTATTGAGCTGAATATTCTGGAGAGTCGAATGCGTGAGGCAAAGTGCGGCGCTGCTAACGTTCTTCGTAGGGTTGAACAAGTCTAGCAGAGGCTCAGATCCGTCCAAAAACTCCTTGTGACGACCCAGAACAAGTCGCCTAAGCTTCGAAGTACTGTCGCCGATGACGGTGAGCAAGGGCAATATGTCGTGGTAGTTTCCGTCTGCCGGGATGCCGAACTGAACGTCGGTCAACCCCGAAAGACGTGACGCGATCCAAGGTTCCTTAGCCCATGCCGACAACGCCATGCTGGCTAGTACATCTGTGATTCTCGTGATCCCCAGCGACCGCAAGCCTGCCTGGTCGCGAAGTAGTTGACGGAAACTAACAAGACGCATGGGCTTATGAATAGCAAAGCTCTGCAAGCTGTTCAAGGATAAAATGCCCATCAGTTCGCTCAGATTGAGGTCATCCGGCTCGTTCAGAACTTCCAATTGGCGAACATGCTGAATGGTGTTGGAGTTCATGAACTAGGCAATTGACTTCGAGTCGGTCACTTGCAAGACCTTGAACGTATCGGGAGCGATTTTGCTGTTCCATAGGCGACTGACTAGTCTAGCATTGCTACAGTCTGCTGCGGACCGCACCTGCTTTGATCAGTATGTCAAAAATCTCGTTAGGTACATACCGGGGTACTTACAAATGAGAAAATGATGAGCCTCAGTTCTACGGCGATGCTTTGAATATGCGGGGATGGCTCGACGGGTGCCGTGATAGCTGGAGAGATTCCACTGTTCGAGCCGGAGGTGTCGGTTATTGCGATTGAGCTGGTTGGACGTTGCGCAATCGCCGAAATACCAAGTGTGAGTGTGATGGCGTTGAGCGATTCTTGCTCTTTGGTACCTCGGATTGCCTCTAGCTACTCCGTTTTGTGGAGAACTGTGTCTTTCACTTTTTGGGAAGGCCGCGAAAATTGGACCCTTTAAACTGCCCAGATAACGAATGGAACCACACTATCATACCAATCTTGATGAAGCAACGTCATATTGCTGTCAACACCACACCGAATCGTGGCATGGTGTCGTGGTGACTATGCTCTGGGAATGCAGGCTTTGCGTGCATGGAGGCACAAAGAACTGCCATGGTTGAAAGAAAGCAACGGAGGCCTTCCAAGGGTGGGCATGGTGTGATGGGCGTTGTAGTAACCATACTATTCGATATGCGCTTTGACGCAGTTCATTAGGTGGTTATTCTCTGGCGGCTCACATCAATGCGATGTTCTTTCGTTTCTTCCCACAAATCGAGTTCACCAAGTTCTTTGCGACTTTCATTGCGCCATGGCCACGAGCATCTTTGCACGTTTCTGGGCGCCACGCAGTCAAGGCCAAGGAAAGAGACCAAGGATAAAAGCTCCGGAGGCTTTGCGATGCCAAAGATAGAGCGTCAGATATACTGTCATGTCGGGGGCCGAGCCGGATTGGGCTCGTCGCATAACTGACTAGTCCTGTGATAAGAGGGGCGTGGTATATCTCGAACCAGTCGTGGGGCTGTCGACTGGGGTCCGACGGGTTTCATGGGAATACGAACGACGGGGCAGAAGAACCAGTCAGGAGCGGCGACGACGCGGGGGGCGTGTGGTGTTGGGGCGCGGTGTCGGCGGTGGCGGCCAAAAATAGCAGCGCGCCTTGGCTCCTTCCCGCGGTGTTAAGGCCCTCAAATGCCCCGAAGCAGCAAGAACGACCCGGCAGTGCCCTTTTTGCGACCGCAAATTATCGCCTCAGCGCAAACCTCATCCATCGCGCGCGTCCCTGCGTTTCCGTTTCGAACGTCTTCACGCCGCCCGTTCGCGACAATCCCATCCGCAACGGCGCGCGCGCATCGCATCGCCTGTCCGCGCTGGTCGCGACCTGCCGGTGGGAACAGCCGCCCGCCCTGGCGCCAGCGACAGCAGCCGCCCTCTGTAGTTACTTCAGACGACAATCGCGAATTCTGCGACTCCAGCCTATCGCTTGTGCACTGCTGGAGCTCTTTGATGGCCCGCGATCGTGACTGACAGGCTCCCGTGTCTCGCGCGTCCATGGCTTGCTGACACGCTACGGCTCCGCCAAATTGCCCTCATCTCTCGCAGAATCATGCAAGTCGACTTCGGCGCAGGCCCCGAGTCTGATCATAATATACACCTCCCGCCGCACGCCCACTACGAGCACGCGAGCCACGGCAGTCCGGCTTATTCGCCCTTCCGCCACCCCCAGGTACCAACAATTGATCCGGGCCTCGACCAAAGCTCAGGTGCCAACCGTAATGGACATCCAATGTCCTCGGTCCACCAGTCCACCCCGAACCACCTGTTGCAGCCCGACAATGCCTCTCTCAACAGCGCCCACATGCCGCACGCCTTCTACGGCGACATGTCGCGCACCTCGCAGACACCCTCGACGCCGTCCAATGCCTCGCCGCGCTTCTCCGCCATCTCCCCCGCGAGTCAGCCGAAGCAGACGTCCCACTACACTCCGGCCGACCGCCCTGCTCCCTCCCGCGACGTGTCCAACGATACCCTCGACGAAGCATATGCCGCCTTTATACTGTACTGCAACCCCAGCTTCGCAACCACAATCGACACATCTGAGCTCACGCGCTTGTTCCGAACACCCCCGAAGAGCGACGGAAAGGCATTCAGCACCTGGACGCTGTTTGAGCTCATCCGCAAGTTTGACGCGAATGAGATCAAGACATGGACACAGCTGGCGCTAGATCTCGGCGTGGAGAAGCCGGACACCGAGAAGGGGCAGAGCACGCAGAAGGTGCAGCAGTATTCGGTCAGATTGAAGGTAAGATACTTCGTTCATACCTCTCATGACTTCCCATTTCTCTTCTCCCGGTCTTTCCGCATTGTAGGACGGACCAAATGGCGCTCCCTGTACGGTTCGCATCTTCGCCTGCTTTCTTCGAATATACAATCTGTTCTTAATCTAGAGAGTGTTCGCACATTCGTGATCGGCATTGCAAGAAGTGTGGTCTGTGGAGCATAGGCGTCCTGTAGCCTGACTGAACATCACCACGACCATGAAGGGTGTCTCGAAAGCATCCTTCCAATTGCTTCTCATCTGCGGATTTTATGTGCGACTGCATTCATATGCTAATTGTTTCCAGCGATGGATGCGCGCAATGCACATCGATGCGTTCTTCGAGTACATGCTTGGCAAGCAACACTCCTACTACCTACAAATACCGCCTCCCCACAATCCCTTCCCCGAAAACGGCCGCGATGGTGTGCCCTTGGAGGAGGATTTAGCAATCAGAGCCCTCGATCCCAAATTCCGGCCCAAGCGGGGACGCCGGAAAGCTGATGATGGCGACGACGACGTGGACATGAACGACGGCACACCACCCCGAAAACGCCCTCAAGTAGACACGTCAATACCCTTTGGGAACGTACTGCAATCTCAGTCTGCGTATCCGAGTAGCGCTCATCCGGATCATATGGATAGCTTTCTCGGAGCACATGACCCGTGGACAACATCGACCATCACATCATCTCCCTCGATGACTGCCGGATCAGGGCCCGGAAGAATGCATCCACGGAACCTGACACCATATTCGGCCTCGCCAATGTCGGGACAACAACTCCGCTGGCGCCTCAATACTCAGGACAACCCCACGACACCCCATCCACTGTCTGCCGTGACCCCACAGTCCGCACACCCCGACTATTTCGACGAACCGCAATCGGCAATTACACCGTCGAGCTCAAAACCTCGGTCTCGCCGGCGTCACGGTCCCGCTGTGTCATCGGCATGGCCAAGCAACAATGCCTCATCCACCGGCAAGCTCCGTGGTAGACCTCCTAGCAACCGTTCCGTCCGCGATGGACCATTCGTCACATTTCCCGCAAACCCGAAAACGAAGGAAGGTCCCACAATAGATGTGAATCGCAACCCGGGAAACCTCACGCCCATCGTAGAACGGGCATCATCAGATCCTCCGGCCGCTGAGCAGCACTTTCGCTTCCCCCCAACGCCAGCTTCCGCCATATCGCCAACGACAATAGAATCGCAGTTGCAAAATGCCGCTCAAAGACCCCACCGACTGAGTCTCCAAGTACCACAGAACGTCGGCAATCCCGTCCGTCTCGTCACTCCCACCGTCCTTGTAACCGAGGAGCAAGACGCCACGCCCAGCACCGGCCTCGCACCCTCCGCCATAAGCGTAGACTCAGGTCGGACCTCCCCAGGGCGATATTTCCAGAACCTCCACGAGCAGCAACAGCAACAGCAACAGCAACAGCAACAGCACCAGCAACAGCACCAGCAACAGCAACAACAACCCCAAAGCTCACCCGCCTCCATCCAAACCCCAGCCCAACCCCTCCCCCTCCTCCCCCCAGACTCCATAAACCGCGCCCTTGTCGCCGAACTCATCCGCGCACCGCTCTCCGGCCGCCGCAAACGCCTCCGCAGCACAGAAGCCAAATCCCTTGCCTCAGCCATCCTCTCCCCGCTCTTCGCCAAGCCCCCCTCTCCCTCCACTTCCCCCGCCAAAGTCATGTCCGACCAGCTCCTCATTATCGCAATAAGCAGCTGTCTGGGCCTGACGTCCGCCGTCGGGCTCGGCGTCGGCGGACCCACCGGCGGCGTGCGACGTATCGAGTGCGTGCGGTTCCGCGTGGGAGGGGACGGGTATGAAAGCCCTGTTGATGAGGAGGATGAGGATGGGGAGAATGAAGTTGAGGGGGGGATGGTGAGGGAGTCGTTTGATGTGTTTTTTGGTGTGGGGTTTGGGGGGTTGGTGGGAGAGTGGACTGTTAAGGGGCTTTCTGTGGGTGATGGTGGGGTTGGAACTGAGGCGGTGGAGAAGAGTGGGGAGGTGGAGGGGAAGGATGGGCAGGTGGGTACGGCGGCGGGGTGGAAGGCAAAGTTTTTGGAGGCGCAGAGGAGGCTTTGCGAGAGGGAGGAGGAGGGTAGGGCGTTGAGGGAGAGGATTTTGGAGGTTGTGTTGTAGGGTTGGTTTGGCGGGATGCTGGGAGTGGATGGGAAGGTGTTGTATAAAGAATCGCACAGTCGGTCGGGGATTGTATGTATGGATTGCATATGGCGGGTTCGCATACCAGTGTACATGGGTTGGATATGGATGGGCTTGAGCGACGCTTCGGCGTGCTTTTCTCTTGTCGTTTGTTGTTGGCTTTTTTTGGGCTTAGCGTGAGCGATGGGAGCGTTGCATATACCCTGGCTGATGATTGGAATGGATGCATGACTTTATTGCATTGGATTAGATTGGTTTACTTGACCACTTGTTGAATCACTTGTTGAATTTGTGTTTGTGAGTGAAATGTGTGCAGTGGGTGGTATAGGGGCTTTTAGGGATGCGGGTTAGGGTGGTTAGATAGAGGAGGAGGAAGGGAAAGGTGGGGTTCAGTGTTTAAGTAGGATTGCAGGGGTGTTCTGAGTGGATTTAAGGGTGGAGATGAAGATAGATAGTGCGGAGGGGTAGGAGCCTTTCAGTTCAACGATCCTTTGGTTGCAGGAAACCAATAGGTGTATTCTCTCATTTACGTTCCAGTAGGACTATTCTTTCTATTTAGAGATCGATGTGGCGACGAGGGCGGTCTAGTAAGTGGGATAAGGTTTAAGAGATGGTGTTGCTTTTAGTAGTGGCAGGAGGGTATTGGAGACTTTCGAACTGCTATTGGATTTGTATGCTGTATTTAGAGCGGAAGATGGATGAGGCAGAGGGTACGGAGTAGTAGGTGGGATGGCGGTTTAAGAGGTAATGGTGTTGTTGTTGGAGGGGTAAGGGACGCGTGCGTTTCGATGGGCTTTGGTGGCTTTGCTTCTTATAATTAGAGCTGGAGCTGGGTGTTGGGAAGGGGTAGGGATCTTGTGAGATGGGATAGTGCGTCTGTTGCGACCGTTTCAACTGCTCCTGCTGTGCGACCTTTACGAAAAGCTTAGAGCAATCGAGATCCTTTTGCAATGCTTCTGCATCTAATATCTTTGACGTTGGACCGAAAGAATTGACGATCGAGGAAGGATTATTGTGACGGTTTCCACATGTTGCTAGGCGTCTATAGCTGCCTGCTACTGTCGATGGCTGCCTGCTACTGCCTATCGTTGCCTACTGCTGCCTGTGTCAACCTGGACGACAGGGCAGTATATATAGACGACTAGATACCTTCTTTGTCAATTAATGCAGTTCCTCAAGCTTCCACTATACGTGACAGATGGTTTTTAATGCTACGAAGAATTCGGCGGCAAGTTGAATTGATAGTGACAGGTGGTGACTGGATCTAGTAGCATGACATGACTGAATTAAGAAAAATCGTGGCTAAACGATCGCAATGTTAACCTCAAGTTAGCCATGAATTGCGCGCTGCCAAACCATTCGACCTCTCCCTCTGGCGTATAACCGACCTTCCCCTAAGATTGCTTGCTGGATCTTACCTAGTTCCTGGTCGAGAATAGTATTTAGATGCCCCCTGTTCAGAGGCACCTCCTGGTCACCTCCTAACAAAACAGCCCTCTTGATGATGTTTTTGATCTCTCTCCCATTCAGAGTCACACCAGCTAGTTCATCAAGATCCTGTTCAGATACATTCCGATCGGCCTGAGGGATGCGTTCGAGGAAGGTTTTCCAGACTTGGCGTCGGGAGCTCTCTGTCAGTGCCTTGTAGGAGAAAGAGAAGTCAATGCGAGATTCGAATGCCTCATCCAGGTTCTTTACACGATTCGAGGTAAGGAAGACTGAATTTAAGGTCAGTGATCATACTAGATGATGGTCTCTCGATGGTGATGAAACCCTACTTGAGACCAGTTCGTTCCGGTTTAGATTCTCGAGACTCCGTTGCTCCATGAACACATCTGCTTCGTCGAGAAGCAGAACCGCTTTCCATTCCTTGCAGATTTTGAAAGCTTCCTGTAATGTCTGTTGGACATTCATTGGATTGCGGCCCAGCTCACCGGCCTTGAACGAGTACAATGGCACCTTCATTATTTCAGCAACTTTGGGTTTAAGTCAGCTGCATATTTTGCCTAAGTGTAATAGAACTCACCAGCTTCAGCCGTTAGGGTCCTGCCGACTCCGGAGGGCCCATGAAGAAGAATAACCATGCCTTGACCTGCCGGTATGGTTAACGCACTGATTGCGACCGTACGGGCTTTCTTTTCTTTAATTACTCACCTTTACCTCGAACAATGTCGTCAGAGTTCGACTCATCCTTTGCTTGCGACCGAGCCACTGAAAGGAGAAGGTCTTTGACTTTCGGTTCTTGGACCAAGTCTTCGAAGATGCCCTCGTTCCAGTCAACAAGTTTGAGGTTAGAATTTTCGAAATCGACTATATGCTATATCAGTATTTGTGGCCCTAACTCATCTTGGTGTACTTACGCCACTTTTTGGAGGATAGGGAGAACCCCTTGACCAGAGGCCGACAGATGGGCAACTGCTCATCACTGAGAATCTTCGAAACTTTCTCGACATCTTGGGGGTCTTCCTCCTCTTCGCTTTCTGCTCCCGTATTGGAGTCAGAGTAGACGGTTCTTCGCCGAGATCTGGAAGCAGTCATTAGAGTCATGTGGGGATTGGCTCGAAAGTAACTGGATGGAGCAATGACCACCCGAACATGGACCTAGGGTGCGTTAACTTGACCAGTTGATGCTCACGCTCTACGCACATGATAAACGTTGCTACTTCCCATACGCGAGCACCTCCCGGACGTCAAGTCGAATGCGACACCTTCATAGACAAGCATTTGCAACCGAGAAAGATCCTGGAATCGACGGCCAAGTCGGGATAGACGCTCTCTGATTGATTTCTGTTCAGGATGACTGCATAGGGGGAACGATTCCAATTCCCCAATACTCACGGTGCTTGGGAATTCATAAATGCTAAGGAACGTTGCGACTGGGATGAATGCGCTTCCGTCCCAGTCGATATAGTTGCATCGCAGCTTCAGAGTTGTACCCCTTCCCGTATATGAATACTCCGGGTTACTTGTCAGCTTGAACGCGCTTTGTATGCCGTACGCGGTGGAGATGACGACGCTGCCCGGCGTGTAGATAGCCCAGAGATCCCGGAAGCTTATTGCGTCGTGAGCTTCGAAGTCTCTGATGGCCAAGAGTACCGGAGCTAACTCTGGTTCAATGACTGACTTCAGGAGTGGTATGGGTATGCTGTGCCGCAAGCTTCACCGGAAGGATAGACACCGAAGTTACCTTACATAGTCTCGCTGTCTCATGTCGGATTCGTTCAACCAATCGTGGGTTCGCAGCCTACAGTGATCAAAAAAAAATCTATCTCGGTCAGCGGTCGCGCAAAGGCTTTCATTGGAGGTTCTACACATCAATTGTCGAAGTTCTGCTGCTTGGTTTTATCACGATTCAGCGAAAGAAACGAGATTGAACACGACATTTCCCTTTCGATCTGAACAAGATGGAGTCCGGGAAAGCATGCTTTTTTACTCTTCTTCCATCCAATAAAGACTGCAGCGACCTCCTTATGTCACGACGTGTCTATGAAAATCCGGCCGATATGTCGCATTTACTGTCATCGAGTCTGAACTATAGAACACACGAGATCTGCGCCAGGTTCGCATTCTTCGTGATGCTCTGAATGTATCTTGCTCGGAACGTTTTCTTCACGCACTAAAACTGCAATTGAAGCAGTGAGACATGTGATCTTTCTCTCTGGCTGACGATGTGATCACCCTCTTTTCGAAGGTGATGATTGAGTTCGTGGAGGTAGCCGACCACTCCCGAGACGATGTGCTGAGATTCACTGGTCCAGACCATTCGTAGCAACATGTCATGAACCATAATTGTCACGTATAGTGGAAGCTTGAGGAACTGCATTGATTGACAAAGAAGGTATCTAGTCATCTATATATACTGCCCTGTCGTCCAGGTTGACACAGGCAGCAGTAGGCAACGATAGGCAGTAGCAGGCAGCCATCGACAGTAGCAGGCAGCTATAGACGCCTAGCAACATGTGGAAACCGTCACACACCCCCTCACCTTGCAGTGAGTAGCGGAGAGGTGATACAAATAAAAGAGTAGGAGAGAGGCCTACACGCCCGTATTCTGCACCCCCGATATCCGATCGAGGCGAGTAGAGATATCAATAAGGCGAAGCTGCCTAAGGAACGTAGCATGCTTCTGCCTCCCAAGGATCTTGGTCATGCCGTCGGCGGGCATCGTACTGTATAAGCTCCAGATCGAATTGATTGGCGAGAGCAATCACTGCCCTAAAGGTCCTCGCGGCCAGCGTGGCGGCATAGGCGTCGTCATGGGCTTGTTGCAGGTCGCCGCGTGCGACCAGACGTGCCTTATACTTGTAGGGGTAGCCATCTCCATCATATTTGTATGTGAATACCCACATCAACGGTAGCACCTCGCCGTCGGCAGTGGCTTCCTTCTTCGTTGTTTTAGCAAAACAACCTTTGTTCCAGATTTGCTGGTATTCAAGCTCAGCAGCCTTGCGAAATTGGCAACCAAATAGATGCGTATCGAGCTCACGCAGAGATCTCCGCTCTGGTGGTAACTGGGAGTGATGTAGCCTCGTCATGGTTTCCGGCTTTGACATAGCTACACTGAACGTTTTCAGGTAGTCGTAGGTCTCTGGTGTCTGCCATGTTGTCGGCAGGTTGACAGCCAGTATCGTCGGCTTGCGGGTACGCTTGCCCTCAATGATGTTCGACGGGTCTGTCGGATCCAGATTACGGCGTCTGGGGGCGTTGTTTTCATATCGATCAGGTACGTAGTCGGCGATTTGTGTGGCTGAGAGTTCTCCGGGTGTTGAGGTTGATGATAGAGTTTCTCGTCGGATAAATGTTGTTCCGGGATCACGTGACCCGGAGAAACTCTCCGGATCTTCGGCATCCCCAGTTCCGGGCTCTGCATCAACACTCTGGACACTTTCGACACTCCCGCCTCGTACAGTCGACTCAGGTGTGAACAGTTGGCGCTCAGGCCCTAGGGGTTTGTCGGCTCTCTCAGTAACCTCACCCCCCAGCTCTGACTGCTGACTTGTCGCAGGCGGAGCTGCCTTCCTGCGCTGACGCGTCGTGAGGAGCTCATCGACATCGATATCGTCGTCTGGCGTCGGGTCGGCGAACGCCAGCAACTCGATAACCTCCTCTATCACACCCTCTCTGGCGTAACCATCAGGTCCCTCATAGAACCGCATTGGTTCGAATACGACGTCGCGCGTCCGTATTACCTCGTCTCTGATTGGCAGCCAGATCCTCCAGATATTCGTCGAGTCATATCCGACGAGGTGTCCGATCAGCGCTCGAGACTTCAGCTTGTCTCCGCGCCTCAGCAATCGATTGAGCACATATGCTCTACAGCCGATAGGGTGCATGTGAGCCACAGACGGCTGTTTGCCCCATACGACCTCATACGGCGTCTTCCAGTCCAACGCCTCTGTCGGAGTCCTATTCAGGACATACGCTGCTGTCCTCACAAGCTCGTGGGACAGTGATTCCGGCAAATTTGCCTGCAGCCTCATAGCTCTGGCGCGTACTACCAGCTGTTTGCCAGCGCGCTCTGCCAGGCCGTTTTGCTCCGGCGTATACTCAGTACTCGGCTCGTACCGAATACCCAGGTCCTTGCAGGTGTCCTCTGCGAATGCTCCAAGACCCCGTTCATTGTCCATCCGCAGGGCCGTCACGTCCCTGTCAAACACACGCTGAATTTTGCGTATGCTCCGAATCAGCCAACGACTCAGTATCGGCTTTGATCGGTTCGGGAAGGTGTCGACCTCATGCCACTTTGAGGCTTGATCAATGAGGTGACCCGCGTACTTGTCGCCGTTAAGACAAGCTTCGCCAGTGGGCAACAGCTGTACCAGGTCCATGGCGACGCGATAGAACGGACTCTGCGCGTAGTCCTCCTGTGGCCTTCTCGCGATTCGCTTCGTGAGCTTGGCCTCTGTGCAAGCTGGGCAGACGTCGTCGCCCTGCTCATCCATAAGTCAGACTCCAGTGACACTCCCTTCCAGCTTGTCGATCACCTTCTTGCCTGGGTGACCCCATATCAGATGAGCTGTCTCAGCAGAGACCTTCTGATCAGCTTTTGCCACCATTGACGGTCGATAGCTCATGCCGAGCGACCTCAATTGGGTGCGCAAAGGGCGCATGGCAGGGTCGGCGTCGATGAGCCAGTGCCCTCCATTATACTCTAGGTTCGCGACCACGGTGTCCTGCAAGACTCCGTAAAGCAGATCGCGTCCTGAGTCAAAATGTACTCCGACAGCTCTACAGCGAGCTAGTCCTATCACGCTCGTGATAAATCCTTCGACGAGCGCGACATGCGTCAACACCAGACCTTCCACCCCCCGCGGGGTATTGGCCATCACTTTGACGCGTCCCCAGGCCGTAATACGGATACGACCTGTACCAGCACCAACCGTCTCGTTAGGGCCGGCGTTTCTCTCCCTAGTCCATCCACCCCATGCCTCACTATTGATCACATGGGTGTTGGAACCTGGGTCGAGAATCCATCGGTCAACCAGCTCATCAGCGTTACCATCGGTGTCGGCCATGACCTGAAGGGCTCCGCACGGCTGTTGGCCGTCGTCCATAGCCGGATCGACTTCATCGACATCGTCTTGCCCCACCAAGCTGTGCGCAACAGTCATCATACTGTGCGTCATAGTATCATCCTCAATCAGTATTAAGGTGCTTGGTGTTGACGTGTCAATGAACGTGCGAACGACGTTTGAGGACGGGTTCGATGGCGGCTTGCCATTATCGAGGTTGACAGACACCGTCACCCCGTTCTTCTCTCGCCATCTAGCGAGGGCTTGATTAATAGACTCGTCGAGCTAACTATTCTTCTTACGAGCAGTTTTGATCTTCTCGACAAGGGCTGGCTTTAGCGTGAATCCCTTTGGACGCTTAGGATGATCCGCATTGATCGTCCAGCAGTCCACCCACCTATGCCTTAGTCCGCAGGCACAGTATGGTCGCTCCCTCTGGCCATTGCCCGTAGGAGGGTTCGCATCAGCTGGAGTAGCCGCCTCCAGTGTCGATGCCATAGTGGAGAGACCCGTCGATATGGGCTTGATGCGTCGTAGGTATGTCGTGAACTCAGCCACGTAATCCTCAACTGACTGAGCCTCAGGATCCATCTCCTTCTTGTAGAGCTCTCGCAGGCAAGCAGTCGCCCACTCAGGGTCGATCACCTTGCATGCGACCAGGAAGTCCTCCTAGGCTCGCGTACCTGTCGTCTCTGCCAGCTTGAGCTCCTTGCACTGGTTGGTGACGTCCACCCAGGTGCGAAGCCATTCCTCCACCTTCTTTCCGCGCGCCGGTGCCTGCAGGGCAGCATATTTGCCAATAAGCTCGCGGCGGCGTGTCGCATCCGTCGGTGCGAGGTGCTGCTTGAGAGTGACAAGCCTCTCGTAGGGCGTCGACTTACTCCAGAGCAAATAGAGGTGGCGCTTCGCCACTGTCTTGCTGATCTCTGAGTTGAAGTCGGCCAGTGCCCTACTCTTCCTGCTCCATGTTGTGTAGCGCTCTCGATAGCGCTTATAGTCCCACTTGTACGACTCTCTGTCGTCAGCACTAAGGCTTCCAAGACTCTCAGCACCCTCTTTGTAGTCAGTGAGCTTGGGCTCCACTGGCTCCTTGAGCTCCGATAACTCATCAGCAGCGATATCAGGATTGACGTACTGCCAGAGGTCGGACCTCTGGGCAGAGTCCTGACGGATGAACAGCCAATTGTGCCAGTCGCTGGGTTTGTCGAGGACGACGGTGATGCGCGTCGTCGCAGGATCCGATTCGGTAGCCATTGGGGGTGTAGAGTGTAGGGGACAAACTTTGGAGCTTTGTCAGTGTGTGAATACAGTTCAATTGCAAACCGGGCTCATAACTGTCACGTATAGTGGAAGCTTGAGGAACTGCATTGATTCTTGAGAGTTGATAGAGGGGGCGGCTTTTGTACCCCTCTCTCCTCCGGAACCTCCGGATACCGAACTCTTCTTGAAACGACCGGCGTCCTACATATAAGGCTACAACCGTCACACCATCTCTCACGCCGGCTAATCGTCGCAGATCGTCGCAATTCTGCCCTACCGGCTGACTTATTCAAGTTCAACCAATACTGTAGGTTTTGTTGATAGCACCCTGTGCGCCAGGCGAGCAAGACTGGTGAGAAATGTAACAAAAAGCACTAGAACATTGAAACAGAAAACATGAATACAACAGGTTATTTACAGACAAGGTATCAACCTAGTATCAACCAGTCCACGACTTTGGTGATCAAACTAAAAGCTCTTGTTCTACACTCTACATCCAAAAATGTTCTTCTTATACACGTCAATGTCGCTCCCCTGGATTGAGAAACCCCATCGAGAGGGCCTTGTCTTGGCAACCTCAAAGCAAGACAATGCCGTAGGATCCGAGTTCCCTCCGCTCTACCGCCCAATCTTACTTCCGCAGCGCAATCTTCTTGCGCGCGGAGATGGTATACGCATACAGCGCGTCCTTGAACGCGAACAAGAACGCCGCCGTAATGACGCTCTGCGTGACCTTCGGTCCGATGCCTGCCAACGTCAGTATTGCTACCCAATTCCAAGGACGACCATAACATACCTCCATAAAACCCCGCATATCCTTCCTCCCTGATAATCCTCCGAAACGTCGTAAGCATATCTTCCTTCGGTCCGTCCTTCCCCGCAACATGCATCCGACTCTTCACCGTAATGTACGGATACGTAATACTCGTCGCGAGCAACTTGCCCAACGCGCCGAGGTAAAACGCATCTGTCGGCGTAACCCTACGCTTCTTCTCCAACATGTTCTTCAACTGCTCGAAAACCGTGTATTGCAGTATGGGATTGATGACCAACACCAAAGCGGGCATCACACCCGCGAAGAGGCGCGCGGGACCCTCTTCCCGAATAAGAGCGAGAAGCGTGCTTAGTGTTGAGGGCTTCTTGGCCGGCTTTGCGCCGGGGAGGACGGCTTCTTCGCTTTCGGACTTGCGCGCTGTCATGCGCGTGTTTACGACCCAGATGGGGTTTGTGATGAGGACGGTCGCGGAGCCGGCGAGGGCGCCAGCAATCATGGATTCGACGGTTGTGAGTTTCTTGGAGGCGCGGCCGGACTTGAGGGCGGCTTTCTCGAAGAAGGCACGCGTCCATTCGTACCCTGCGACACCATTGTCAGTATATCTCCAATCTTTGGAATGCTGGCCCCGGATAAGGTATGGAGAACGCACAGTAGTAGTATACGAAGTTCGTAACGCTGATTCCAAAGAGCGCCGAGTCCAGGCCCGCATATAAGCCCGCGATACCCTCACGCTTGATGATGCGCCGCGCAGCATTCAAGGTCGAGGACTGCGCGCGCTTGGACTCGACTTGGGCGCGGGTGGAGAGGGTGATGAGGGGGTAACTATATATTCCCCAGGTCAGAATTGAGGTGATAGCGATGTAGCGGCCCGTGGTGGATAGACACGTACGTCAGGGCCATGGAGAGCAGCCCTCCGCCGGCACCGGCGAGCGCGTGCGCTACATTATCGCTCTGTTGAGCCGCCGTACTCGTAGGCACCGACTGTGTCGATTCGACCAGCTTCTGCTGCGCTGTGCGCGAAGTTGCATCAGACATGGCTGCGTCGCAATTGCGCTTTCACGTGTGGACGTAAAGGAGGGGATGCGCGGAGGCGTTGGGCGGGGCAGGCTTCGTCGCGACAGCCACAATGGTGACGAGATTGCTTAGAGAGAAGGATGGAAAGATGCTACGTAGGAGCTAGGTTCACAGGAGAGGTAAAAAGAGTGAAAGGAGTGGAAGAAGAACGCATTATGCCCTCGGGCTACTCGCTACTGGCTTGTGACGTTGTGAGGTATGCGGTTCCGCCGGCCTTCTCCTCTACCTCGGCCTCGGCATCCATGTCCCAATCCGGAATACGGGGTATCACGTGTGCGGAAAACGACTTCATCTTCACATGTAGGAAATTTCTCCTTTATGCATTCAAGCAATCCCTGTTCTTTCGAGAACACATGTCTACGACGTTCAGTGTGCTATTGGTGCTTGTAATCCCCGTATTTCGGCTTGTTCAGGAACGCGATGGGAATTACGTCTATTATCGAACTAGCGTCTATCCTCTCAAGGGAGGACCTGGACATGCTCTAGGACTGTGTTATGCATGACAGCTGTCATCGGCCGCACACTTTGAGCTCCAGGAATCTCAGGGGCACATAGAGCAGCGCGGAAAGCACTAGCGCGCACTCGAACCCGATGTCCCCCGTCGTCTCCGCAATCGGCCCTGTCCACCAAATCTGCGAAATCCCGGGGATAACCAGCCCAAAGCACAGTACCGCTGCCCCAATAGCCGCGAATCCGGGTGGCAGTTTCTTCGCATCGTTCCATGCATCCTCATCATCGGTGTAAGAACCAAAGTTTTGACGCCGGAAGACGATGTGGTCGGTAAGTACGATGCCGATGAAAGCAGCAGACCAGTACCCGATCATACCGAGGAAGTTTTCTAGATTAAGGAAGAACGACTTCGCGGCTTCGATGGCGACGCCGATAACGATAGCCGTGATGAGGAGGGAGAAGATGACGCGTGGGATGCGGAAGAGGATCGGGAGGAACATTTGGAAGTTGAGGGTTACGCTGTACATGGTTGCAGAGAGGTTGCCGAGCATGCTGAACTAATTGACGTTAACCAGGACTGGGGGAGCTGATAGGCCAATACTTACAGCGAGGAGCACGGTGACGAACCGTCCAAAGCCGCCTGCTGGATGCATCATAGCGGCGAGAACACCACTCGCAGCATTCTTCTCGTATCCGGCCATCCAGGACTCTACATTGGGCGTTGCACCGCCAATTGCAGCGCCCAACGTCATCAAAAGAACAGTCGGCAAAGCCAATCCAACATAAGTATACAAAGCAACCCTCAACGTCGGAGCCTTCGGATGCAAATACGTCGAAAAGTCGCTCGCGAGCGCAGCCCACGGCAACATAAAGCTCGCCACCAACCCGCCAAAAGACAGCACTTGCGGGGCAGAAGCAGCCGGCACCATAACTTGCTCCTTCAGTTGCTTCCCACCGCACGCAGTCGCTATGATGATAGGGATCAACGCCGGGACCCAGGCAAACTTCTCATACAAATGCAGCACCTTGAAGCCACAGAATGAGATGAGGAGGGAAAGCAGAGCAATGATGACGATGCCGACGGTCGCGTTGATGGTGGTGCCGTCCATGACTGCTGACAGCGCCTGCCCGCCGATGACGGAGTCGACGACGCAGAAGCCGGTTAGGGTGGCTAGGTTGAGCAGGACGAGGAGCGAGACGAAGTATTTGCTGCCTTCTGTCAGCTCAAAATCTTCACAGATGGGGGATTCGAGTAGACGTACCCGAACGAAAACCTCGCCTGAACAAGCTGCCGCATCCCCGTCTTCGGACCCCACGTACACATGTACGCGACTGGCACCGTCGAGAACACCGTAAAGAACAGTATTATCAGCGCCGAGTCCCTCAAACTTATCCCGAAGCTCATCGTTCCGACCATGCCGAAAGTGACACTGAAAATCCCATTAGTCTCGGCCTTGAAACATTTGAAGGAAGTGACTCACGGCAGAGGATTACAGCTCATACAAAACCACAGCGAGAACATATTCCAATACTGCGTCACAGTCCTCTCGAGATACGGAACAGGCGTCGAGCCTCGCAATTCCACGCCTCCACACCGTTCCAGCATGGTGAGAAAATCCCCGAGTCTGCTCTTTACCCCAACATCGACACCAATATTACTCTTTTCCTTCTCTTGAGATTCCATTGCGTCTCTTTCCAAACCAGAGCTGATGCTCTCAACGTCCGCAGTCGCCATTAGGAAGACAGCAGGAAGAGAATTTTCGAAAATATGACTCTCGTGGCGATACGAGGACCTGCCCTAGGTAGACCTTTGTACCGCTATCGGAACCCCCGAGATTCTGGTCATCCAGAGTGTGGTCAAAGTCCACAGTGAGCTTCGATATGGATATGCATGACTGTGACTCCTTCCCCTTCCCGACGAACACTTCTATCCGCGATAGACGCTAATCCAGCCCTTCCACCCGCCGTGGCGCAAAACTCCTTCGCTATCCGCTTTCCCAATCGAGTAAATTTTCTTTGCTGCTGAGGTGGGGCATGCTTGCCTCATCCAGCCTAGCGCGACCTACCCATCTCCAACCCTCAACGACATCTGCGAGCGTACACTAACCATCTCTACTCTGAAGGTATTCAAGACATAAGACCCACTAACCTATCATGACAGCAAGGTTTAAGAGATACTCGGAGCCCGTGCGAGTCATGTCGCCGAAAACCAGAACTCCCCCATCGTCGTGTCTCGTCACGATGCCGAACTTGACCGATGCCAGTATCCACAGCGTTATCACCCTCCGACCGCCTTTACGCCGAAGCAGCGGAAGGATTGGGCATGAGAAGGAATCATTGGAACATTTGCAGCATGTTCTCTCAACCTCTCCTTCGTGTTCCTCGCATGCTTGAGAATTGGTGTCGGAATGTCAGACAAACAGGAACCACCTTGCAAAGCCGTTCTAGCTCCAGCTACACCAAGACAAGATGACGTCCCAGTCGTCCCACACAGCATATACACGCGCAAAGAGAAATGGCTCATCGTCGCCATGGTCGCATTAGCCGGCTTCTACAGGTACGATACGCTCCCCTTCCGTCCTTCCCCTTCTCCCTCCCAACCACCCATCCATCCACCCCCTACTAACCCAAACCGCCAGCCCCCTCCCAGCAAACATCTACTTCCCCGCCCTCCCCACCCTCACCCACGCCTTCGCCCAAACCCCCTCATCCATGAACCAAACGATAACAATCTACCTCATTTTCCAAGGCCTCTCGCCCATGCTCTGGGGCCCCTTATCGACCTCCATGGCCGGCGCCCTACCTTACTCGCCTGCCTGCTTATCCTGGTACTCTCGAGCATCGGGCTCGCGCTCTGCCCCACCAACGCCTTCTGACTGCTCCAGCTGCTCCGCTGTTTCCAGAGCAGCGGCAGCGCGAGCACGATCGCCTTGGGGGCGGGCGTGATCGGCGATATCGCGACGAGGGAGGAGCGCGGCGGGTACTTTGGTATGTTCAATCTGGGGCCCATGTTGGCACCTTGTATTGCGCCTGCTGCCGGGGGCGCACTATCGCAGGGATTGGGCTGGCGGAGTATTTTCTGGTTCATTGTCATTACGGTTGACGTGTGCCTTCTCTTTATCGCCTTATTCCTCCCCGAAACCCTCTGCGCCATTGCAGGAAATGGGTCGGTACCTGTGCCCCGGTACCTCCGACCCATCCTGCCTATCGTGGGCTCAAAGCGACCACCCTTACCACCCACCAACCCAGACTCATCAGCGGAGGTGGAGGTGGCGACGGCACCCAAACCAAGACTATTAATCAACCCCATCCCCCTCTTCCCCTACCCGGACGTCCTCGTCCTCCTAACCTTCACCGGCACCATCTACGCCTGCAACTACACCATAACGGCCACCATCTCGTCCTCCTTTTCCCTCATATACCCTACACTCTCCGAAACAGCACTAGGCCTCTGCTACCTGCCCACCGGGCGCCGGCATGGTTATCGGCAGCACCCTAACAGGAAAACTGCTGGATGCGGATTACGCGCGCATCAAGGCAAAGACATCAGGAGCCGGAGATGAAGGGGAAGGACCGCAAGGAGATTTTACCACCGAGCACGCCCACCTCCGCCTCATGCCCTTATATCTAGTCCTGTTCGTCGCCAGCGTACTAGCCTGGGGCTGGACCCTCTACTTCCGCACACATATCGGCGTCCCTTTACTCCTGGGCGTCGTGCTGGGCTGGACATCCATGGGATCCTGAATACCACGATGTCACTTTTGATCGACATCCTGCAGAGTCGCAGCTCCGGTGCGACCACGTGTACGAATCTGGTGCGGTGCTCGCTCGCCGCCGTTCTAGCAGCCGTTATAGAAAGGATGGAGGGGAGTTGGGGATATGGATGGACGTACACGTTCTGGGCGGGGATTTGTGCGATGTTGTTGCCGCTTATGTATCTTGAGATGAGGATGGGGCCGTGGTGGAGGGGGAGGAGAAGGGGTGAGGCGATAGTGTGGATATCGATGTATTGAATCTTCCAATCGTCACTGCGGTCCTGACACTGGCGTTTTCCCCATGGCGGACATCGTCCCGAAGAAGACAATTCCAGTTTCATAATTCACTTCCTTCACGCAGGACAAACTTCGTTGCATAATCCAAGTCTTCACTCCGACCATCCTTAATTTCTCATCAAATACCTATGCAGTACTTTTCCCAACCCCCCTCCATCTTGTCCGTAGACTATACAATACAAGCGCTTTAACCGCCCGAGCGCTACCCTTCGCGCCAAAAGACACCAGGTCCGCGAGAAGGAAAACCAGCGCCGGCCATACTGTTACAAAATCGCATCGCATCGCTCCATGTAATAGGTTCCAGAAGGCAGAGAAGGAAAAATTAGACACGAAAAGTTTGACCGAGACCTCGACCCAGCATGCCTCCCACCAAGTTATAAAAGCTTTTGCAGAACTCCTGGCCAACCGCGGGCTTTTTTCATGACTCTCTTCAATCACAATGCGGCTTGGAATACGCATCGGGCGAGAGGTGACCGGCTGCCTATGTCGCTTGCTCGCCAAACTGAGCACCGCCCCGTCCTCGTGGACCGCCGCGGCCCCGGTAGCCAAAGCCTCGTCCGCGTCCACGTCCACGACCCCTTCCTCGGTAGCCACCACGGTACCCATCGACACTACCTTGACCGAATGTCTCCATATTCTTGCGTCGCTCCTCAGACCGGAATTCCTGGCCACGTCGGTTTGCCGCCTCGTCTCGATCCTTCAATTCACTTGAGATGTTGTCGAAGAAGCTGGACGATTTGTTGTACGCGCCAGCCGGGGGGATGACGACCTCGTTGCTGTCTTTGGCTTCGTCCGAGTTGCCGTTGGTTGCAACCTCGGCGGTCGGGGAGGTGACCCCCTCACCGAGGGGTGATCCCGCCGCAATAGCATCCTTCACGGCATCCATCTTGCTGAACTTTGCATTTGCCGACTCGAAGTCATAGTCGGTTGCCGGCACTTCCATCTTGGGATGGTGACCGCCTCTACCACGACCGCCTCGACCTCCACGATGTCCACCTCGCCTTGCCTGATCATCTGACCGCATCTCGTCTATACGCTTTTGAAGATTGGCATTCATGGGTTCCTGAGTAGGCGCGCGACCCTGGCCAAGCTCCAACTTCTTCATTGCCTCGGCAACGGCAAGAGTAGCTGCGTGGGTTGCATTTTGGACGTGCTGAGCCGTGGTAGGCTGCGTGACAGCAGCGGCTGCTGGCGCTTGTGAGCTCGGTGTAGCCCTTGTGACACCCGGGCTAGCAAGCGGCACAGCCGGAACTATGCGGCCACTCTTAGGACCTGTTGGAGCGGCCTTGGCGGCAGTTTGGGCAGGTTGCGAGGGAGGCGCAAGCGCGGAAGCAACATCTGGTTTTGAGTCGACCGGCGGTGGGGGAGGCAGTTTCGCAGCGGCTGGTGCTGACGTCGGCGCATTGGGCTTGGGGGGTACTTTGGTCTCGGCGGGTTTAGCTGCGCCGTCCGCTTCTGCCACCTTGGGCTGCGCGTTTGGCTTCTCATCTTTGCTCACTGGAGGTCCGCGCGGAGCGGCGCCCTTCGGTCCCGGCGGAGGTTGGTTTTGGGGCTGATTCTGCTGGCCAGGTGGTCCGATGGGCATTGTAGGTGAGAACGGTCCCGGTGGCTGATTGAAGCCTTGGCCAGGGCCTGGAGGGAACCATCCGGGAGGAGGAACTCCGTAAGGGCCAGGAGGCATGCCGAAGGCAGCAGGGTTACCCGGGAATGGTCCAGGACCTCCAGGACCGCCGGGGAATCCACCTTGTGGTCCGAAGCCGTGCGGGTAGGGCGGCGGCCCGAAATGGGCTGGATGCCTTCCAGGCGGGAATTGGCCGTGTTGTGGGGGAAGGAAGTTGGGATTTTGCGGCGGCGGACGTTGCTCAGTCTGAGCGGTCTCGGGGCGCTGCTGAGACTGCTGCACCTGTTCAACCCAATGGGCCGCGTTAGCGAACGCTCTCTCAAGGAAAAGATCGATAAGTAGTAGGATTGACGGGTACTCAGAAGGAAGGCAACGGAAATCTCCACACGGTTTTGCGCTCTCGGTGGTTTAATGGGTTTACATCCGAAATGTTACATCACCGGACCCAGGGGTAGAAGGTACTGTAGCTGACTTACTCCAATGATGGCCGGGTCCTGGGGCATGGGCGGCTTCTCTTTGGGCGCGTCTTCGATGCGCAGGTCCTTTACGTCGCTGCCACGGAACACAATCTGCTCGTAGACGGTATCTGAAGGGCCATATTCGTTGTCGCCGCCGCCGCGTCGGCCCTCGGTGCCGAATGAGCGCACGCTCTCGAGAGAGACTGTGGACTGTTCCGAATTGATCTCCATGAGCGTTCCGACATATCTAGTTCGTCTCGGTAAGTGCGCGCGCAGACATGCTCAATGGGGGAAGAACTGACCGAATGTCGCTCTTCGAGATGAGCGATATACGCGCTCTGCGCAATGCGTGTCAGTGGGAGCTCTAGCTCGGCTCGATCAAAGGCTGTGACTGACCCTATGAACTCTGACATGGTGAGTGGTGTTGATGTGTGGGTAGTTGAAGCTGAAAGTAGTGTTTCAAAGACGAAGAAGGGGGGAAAGGTGTGTGCGTGGGAGAGAGATGGAGGGGAAGGTGCAGTGTGGAGTGTGAGGTTTGTGGGTAACCCGAAAGCTGGACCTGCCTCGCCAAAGCTCTTGCGGCTCCACTTCGGGCTTGGCGACTCGATGTCAACCTTGAACCACGTCCCTCGGTTGTTTCCTTTCACCCCGCTCATGCTCCGCCTTTACCTGTCGCGATGAGCGTAGTTGGCGCCGGTGATGGCTTAAACGATGTGTACGAGGCCCTCGATGCCTACAATTGGGACGACGATGTCGAATTCCAGTCCGGATTGAGCGCCATCTTGGGCAGCAATAGCACGCCTGAGCAGGCTGCTGAGTTGACATTGCGGGCACGATGCTTTTACTATGCTAGGTATATATTGGCTCCTGGACCGAGTATAGAAGCGAGCATCTTGACTAATTAATTATAGAAAGTACAACACAACTATCGACTTTGACGGATACAAAGGCTACCGCACCGCCCGCAACCGACCCGCGCCTACCCCTCCTACCAACGGCTTGCCAGCCCAGACCACCCCCAATACCGGCGAAGCTTCTGGAGGAATCCTCCCGGGCGCGACAGCAAACCCAAATGAACCCCCAGCGCCGTATCCGACCTCGTTCGCACATATTGTAGAACTAGTAACCACGGGACAGCCTATACCCGGCATCAAAGACATCCCAGACACGATCCTGACGGGGCAGGGCTCGCAAGCTGCGCACACGAAGCGAAGGAAACCCTGGGAAAAGGATACTTCGGCGTCGAGTGGGGGCGCGGGCGCGGTCGAGGGCACGACGACATGATGAATTGTGAAGATAACGGCCTAAAGACGGCTTATGCATTCTGGTTCTGGTACGGGGTCGATACTGAGGCGATTTTAGACGAGCGTGCATGCATTCTTACGATCCCACAATGATGAAGATTTGTATATTCTACTGCCTCATCCTCACATCACAATACATCACCCAAAAACACGCATATGAAAAGACTGACGTCTGAATTGCTAGCTAGAGCAGCTTCACAAGCTTATTGTTTTGTAAAGTGACGAAGACGAAGACGCCGACCCTACCACCATCTACAGTTCCGTCCATCTCGATTTCAATGAGTCATATATGCATCCACTTTCTCGCCGTCCCGTCTACCGACTTCTGAGCGGTTGTTGTGCGGAGCTGCGTTATCAATACCGACGAACTTACCTTTGATCGATGACACAGAAAGCAAAGCAAAAGACAAGAGGACAGAGATGAAAGATAGTCCGGGCAGCGATATCCCATCAAGGCAGGCAGGGAGAAATAGACTTACTGCAGAGCATCCTACTGACGCACAGTCACCAACGTCGTCAGTGCTGCCGTCGTCATGCCGCATCCACCGGGAAGGAAGGAGCTGCTCACCTTCGTGTTGGAACAGCCGTGCGGACTACAAGTTAGAATATCCTCCGCAGCACAAACCTCGGGCATGCGCGTTAGGTCCTGGTAGTCAGGATCTTCAACCGAGGTTGAGGTGATGGTCCAGAGGAGGGTGCCCGTTGCGAAGGTAGATTCGGGGATCGAGGTTGCGGAGATGGTTCGCCAGGGGTCGCTCTTGCAAAATGTACGGATCGGCTCTGCGACTCGGGTTCCGGTTGGGATAGGAATTGAAATCGAGGTTAAGGTGATGGGCTCGAAGTCAGACGGGAGTGAAGTCGGGATGGTGCAAGAGCTCGAGACCTCTGAAGTGGGAGCCCAGGCTGTCATCTCGGTGGGGGCCTCGATGGCGGTGGAGCCGCAGCCTCCGGGGATCCAGCACGAAGTCTCCTCGGGAACGTCGATGGTCTTGGTGGCCGAGGTAGTGGAGCAGCCCTGGGAGAGTCTGGAATGCGGGTAAGTACCGGTTCCTTTTGGTCTTGCCCCTGCGGTGAGTAGGTGCAATGAGACTCACTTGCAGGACGACCAATGCGGCGGGACACCAACCGCCATGGTAGAGACCGCAAGGCCGCTGAGAAGGGCGAGGAGCCCCATTTTGTTGATGTGGGGTTGTGGAGTGGTTGGCGTGTTGTCGATTTTCAGATGTAGTGGGGGGTGAGGAAAAGAGGAAGTAGAAGGGTTGCGAAAGTGGAAAATCGTGGGAGGAGCAGGGTTTCATACTCGAAGGGCAGCGTGGGACCGCACGGGGCAATTGGAGGTGTTGGCTAGGCGACGTTGAGGAGCCTGCTTCACCTTTGCTGAGCGCGAGCACGAACGTGGGCGTTTGGAGTGGGCGGTTGCCAAAACAGTGCACGGACGAGAAATTACGTGTTGAGGTACTTTGAATGATTGATAGTAGTCATAATGGGCGAAAAATGAGTCGTCTAGCACTACAGACGAGTTTTGAAGGAGGATGGGTCGAGTAGCACGCTGCTATTGTTTCATTAGGATTATTTTTGTATGGGAGTAAGCATTAGTGAGTTTTACAAGCCCTTATACAGTTGGCAATGGGCATCTTAGTGAAGTGATTGCAGTCTACAAAAACAATAACCATGCCCTATCTCAAATTTGCGCCCTCTTATGCTCCCAACCATGCTAATTACATGCAACACTTGAGACCAAACACAACACGACGCAAGCCCTCTCCCACCACAGACACCTAGTCCACCTAATCCCGCACCCTCAGTTCTTCAGATCCTGAATAAATCCACTGAGCGCCCTCCGATACGGCTGGCTAAACTCAATCGCAATCTGCTGATTGTACCAATTGTGCCTTGCATTGTGGTCCATCACCAGATTATGAGCCAGCTCATGACAGTACGTGAAGAACCAGCTATCCAACGCTCTCAGCCGTCCCTCTTCATTTAGATGATACGTAGGATAATGCAACGACATGAACCAGGCCAAGTTGAAGAACAAGGCACCACTCTGGTTGAACGCCACCGTGTTCGACTTCTTATCCAGGAAAATGCTGACCGCTGCGGGGTTCACGCCGAAGATGGATGTCAGGCCAAAGATGAGTGGAAGGAAGGAGCCGAGCTGAGTAAGAATGTCTTTCGGCTCTTCAGCCTGTTCCTTGCCGTAGTAGATGTCGACTTGGCGGCCAGAGTATGGGACACTGAAGGCTTTGTGGAGATTTTCCCATTGCTCGCCGCTGCAGTAGCCGCCGTTGTCGAGCTCGGTCGGGTCTTGGTGGTGTTTGCTCGAAATATTACCATCCATGTTGGTAGGCCGACATTCTTTGATGGCATTTTGGATATTATCCCTGGTAGCCTGGAGGTCACGAGTGATCTGTGGGCCATCCGTTCTTGGTGAGGGTTGTGTGTTTGTGTTCTTAAGACCCAATTTCTTCACCCAATTGTTGAACAGCCCTTTGTCTTGTCGCCGGAGGTGGTTTTCTTTCTCGGTCACGTCCGATTCCTCTGGGCTACCGAAAGCTCCAGGCATGAGCTGGTCGTTACTAGGAGTGGGAGTGTCCGGTCTCGTTGATTTCTCGGCTTGGGCATCATCGGGCTTAGCGTCAAAGACACCAGGCTTGGCTTGTTCGGCAGCACGCTGTTGGTCTTCACGCTCAATTTCGAGTTGCTTTGCGATTCTTGCTTCGTACTCTTTCTTTCGAAGGATCCTCTCCACGTTGATGCCCTTTGATTGTAAAGCGCGGAGGCTCTCAGTGAGAATTCGTTCCAAGGCAATCGCATCATTCTGTTTAGGGCGAGCGACCAACAGCCGGACAAGCTCGCTAGAGACCTCGTACACGTCGTACTTTGGCGTGATATGTAGAACAGTTCCAGTAGCACGAGTACGTTGAATGGCTGCCGTGCGTCTCGACGACGTAGCCACATTGCGATCTGCAAGCGAGAAGCGAATTGAAATGTCCGATACACATTCGACCCTCAAGTTCGCAGACAGCCATTTCGCGTCGTGACGGATACTCTTCGTCGAAGAGACGTCACGTTCATACTCGTGCAGGAACAGTCTGGCACGTTCGAGGATGTCGCGTCGCAAGTTTATGGCAGGAGACTGATCTCGTGCCACATTTCCGATACGCTTCTCTGACTTGACGCGCTCAGATAGCTTAGTAACACCAAAACGACCGTAAAACTCCTCGAGCAGCTCTTCCTGGGGCGCAGCAATGACGTATTCCCTGAATCGAATGAACATGCTGACGTCGTCGATGATGACAATCTCGTTCGCCCTATTTAGGGACCACTCGCGATGCATGCCCGGCTCGTCTAGGTCGTCCAGGTTGTCGTCTTCAACATCAACCAGCTTTTTCGTGTCGTCTTTGATATCCCTGTAGCCAAGCAACACCCTGGATGCCGTCAAAAGCTTCGCCATTTCTTTATCCTTCCAAATTTGAGTGTGATCTGCGAGCTTGCGAAGTAAGTCAAGATAACGCTCTTGGCCAATTGTATTCAAGAATCGGGCGGGATTCCTACAGAGGAGAGACGCGAGATCATAGCTACTGGGCTCATGTTTCGCCCCCACTTTGAGGAGAAAGGCGGTGGCTTCGCCGCCGTAATGCACGTAGTCGAGGATGCCTCGCCATTCTTGGTCTCTGCCGACGAACACAGTTTCGGGCGTATCGTAGTGGTGGATTCTCAGCTCCGTCTTGCCAAACTGATGTCTCGTGCGGTCTTCGAAGCCGCAACAGGTCGGGTCTAAGTAATACTTGCGGAAGATTGGGACAATTGCTGCGGTTGAAATGCTGCTGACAAGCTTTGGATTTTGATCCAATTCGGCACCTCTGCTCCCGAAATAGGCGAACTGCATTTCAGCATCCACTTTGGTCATGGGTGGCGATTTCAGCAGTCTCTGCACGCAGTCCTTCACGTCTGGATCTCGCTGGACTCCAAATTTGTCGGCATGAGGTCGCAAGTCCGCTCGTAAAATTGCGTAACCCAAACAGGCAGACTGCTCATTGACATAGCACTGAAACGATCCAACCAGCGCAGGAAATGGAGCCTGTTCTGTGGGCAGAAACGGTATCGCAAGTGCGGACAGCTTCTTCGTCTCGGTCCCGTACCCATTCTTGTAGTGGTTTTGCAGGAAGTACTGCAGTGTGAAGGTGTAAAGTCGCCGGTCGTTCGATTGTCCCGCGCGGTGCAAGGTGCTCGCCAGAGCAATAGAATCGGGCCATTGCTTCAGCCCAAGCCGCAACAACAGCGTACCGTCGCGCATATTGGGTTTGAACTCGAACGAAATCTTTATCTGTGTCAACCCCATCGAGAGTATTGCAGGGTCTGGAGCAAAGAGATCGGAAGCCTTGAAAAGCTGGCCTTGTTTGACTTCAACACCTTCTCCGGGGAGGAATGCAGTTTCTCGAAGTCGATCTAAATCCTTCTTTGGCAGCTCATCCATGACAGAAGCAAAATACCGAATGAGATCGACATGGTTCCACCCGGATTTCTCCGTTTGTGAGTTTAGGTCATGGCTTCGCATGCGATCGAAGACCATTGGAAGGTCAACAGTCTTTCGGACACCCAAAGCCACCAAGAATTTCTCTTTCGAACCCGGAAAGGCTTTCACGGTAGGCAGATCGTCGAAGAGCCTAACGTTAGGGAAGTAAGACCCTTCAGGCTTCCGCATCCCTTGTTTGGTCGGCATGATAGTATGAGGCATGAGAAGGCTGATTACTGCTTCTTTGGAAGCATTGTCCAATTGATCCCAGCACTTCGAAGTTAAGCCAAGCACCTGCGATGCCAGCTTCTCTGAAGTCGTAAACTCTTTGAGCTGAGGTGCCGTCGTCATGAACCGCAGCCACCGAACCATGGAGAGCTCGACCCAGCCAAACATCTGCAGTTGTTTTGGTGTAATGGTCTTCGAAAACTGGAAAGGGATGGTATCTGGCGGAACAGGAAGCGTCGGTGTGATACGCGTCGCGTTGATATAAGCGCTCACATCGCCCAGCGCTAGGATTCGGCCAGAGTCCTCTTCGGGCTTCACGTCGACGTTTGCCACGGTGATTTCGAAGAGACTGCGGACGCCGGCAGGATCAATTTCCGAAGATTCGAGCTTTGCACCACACCACTTAAGGAATTCTGTCAATTCCTCCTCGTTCAATGCCCGGGTTTCGAGACCGCGCCTGATGTCCCCCATTGTGAGTTCTGAAATGAAACCCCTCCTGTGGAGATTGACGAAGAAGGTGTAAGCCTGCGTTGCAAGCTCCTGTGGCACCATTGGAACCTCCCCTAAGAAACTCAACGTTTCCGCGGGCATTCGCACGTTCTTGCTCGCCATAACCCCTTTCGACGATAAGATGTCAAGCGAACGTTCTTTGGATGAGTTCCAGAAAGCCTCCTCAATCTTCTCGCCAAGTGCTGTAGAAGGGTGGGACGCATTTGCGGTGAATTGTTGGAACACATACAACGCGCGTGGAATGAGATCTTCTACAGATTTTTGGCCAAAGCATGCCTGAATCTCGGCCAAATCCGAAGCGTAGCTTATCCGACACGCCAGACCCGCGACACGAAGCAATTCGATATTCCAAGTGGATATATATCGCGCATGCAAGTCGACATTTTCCCGCTCCACAGTTGGGATGAGCGAAGGCGCCGATACGTGAGCCAACACACCCGTGGTCTGGACAGTTATTTGACCGATGAAAACGCGCCCGAATTTAGTAGGGAGGACTTCCGAGAATATCTTCGAGGCCAAATCCGCGGAATTACCGGATCCTGCTGAGAGTGAGGCTGCGGGATCGTGGTACGGCGATGTCAAGAGAGCGATCCGTGTCTTCTTGGGTGGCGCCTTCTTAGTGGCACGTTCTATTTCTGCGGCAAAATTCCGTGACACACGAGTGTCGACCTCAACTGTACACACTTGTAGGAATATGACGCCTTTCGATTCTCCAGAGATGTCGTCCGAATTGTTCAGGTACCTTTCTGGGGCGGTTACGGGTTTCGTGGCCTTGGCTGGCGCGGTATTTGCAGCGGTCGACCATTTGGAGAAGAAGCTTTTGAGCGTGGATCCGGCATTGCGCACCTCTTCTTGAACCAGTTCAGCTGCTCGTTTCGGCGGATTTTGAGCCGTAGCGATGACATTACTCCATTCCGCATCTATCCGCGAGTGCTGGCGGGTGACTTGGGCTACGCGCATGAAACCCCCTTCTGTTTCCGTCTTCAACCCATGTGGAACCTTGATTTCCGTTGCAGGAGATGTCTTCTTTACGAATGAAACCACCTTGTGATCGTCGAGACGCAATTCAATCGCTTGAAGGCCAACGAAGGTCAAACTAGTCGCAAGAAATTGGCAAAGATTGGGTAAATTGGGGACCTTGGAAGGATTGTACGAAGGTGAGGCCGAGTTAGCTTGTCGATAGTCAAGCGAGAATGTAGTGTCAGAGGTCCGCTGCTCTTGTGGCACGCTAGCCATCTTGGTAGACAAAGTATTTCCTTTCCAATAGAAAGCCATCGTTCTGTCGCCAGACACAACAAAGGGTTCATCGCAGTCAGCAAAGACACTGTAGAAGCCAACGCCGAATGCTCCTATTTTGGTCTCATCGGGATTGCCGTCGGCGATGCTTTTCAGCCGGCTCCAGTCTGCATTCGTGAAGGGGACCCCATTGTTAGATACGATGAGCCGCTTCAAAGTATGATGCTGGATGATATGTTTGAGTCGTATTGACGGATCGGAGTCTTGAGGAGTCGGTATGTTGAGAGATGGATCCGTTTCAAATTTGATGATGACTTTACTCGCTCCAGCATCCGAAGCGTTCTGAATGAGTTCTCGGAGAGTCGTATGCTCACTGGAGTAGCGGGCAAGGACCTTGTCTATTAAGGCTCTAGTGTTGACGGTGACCTCGCTGTCTTGGCCATCGGCCATGGTCTGATTGCGCAGCCGCGCAAAATCGACGGTAGCCATAACGGGCGGGACTCTGCGGCAGTTGTGCAGAAGGGGGTTCGATGGGAGTGAATGTGGGTGTTATAAAGTCAGTAATTCCCCGTCGAGAGGGCTTACGTGTTGCCCCCAGACAAAGGCCGTGCTAATTTTGGGGAAAGCGATACGCAACGGGCAGAGCCTATCGCGCAAGAAATGCGAATTGCACCAGAGTGACCCTGGCAGTTATATTGTCGGTGCCGTAGAAACCGAAATCATATCCTGGAAAGGGAAGAGGCTCAACCGCGGAACAAGCTGACGTGGGAGTTTGCCGCCTGGTGGCGGAGCAGGAAAATGGCAGAATGCAGAAGAAGCGATGAATGGCGACCGCCCGTCTATACCCACGCTATGCAAAAAAGGTCGATGAAGATAACAAAGCAAGTAGAAGCTTGTAAGAAGGCTGAAGGTTTGTTTGTGTTGAGTCGTGTTGCGGTGGAGGTGAACCCCCTGCGTGCACGTGTGGCGTTTCGGCTAGTGAGAAAGAGAGACTAGTGCGCCAAGCCTCACCGCCTTGTCACCCGAATCCGCCGCATCGCAGAAGCCTTTCACTGCTTTAATATTCAGCATCATGCTTCCATTTGCGCAAGTAGACCTATAACTACGATAAATCTACTTGGAACACCCACGCGGTTCTGCTTTCCTCGATGTGGCCATGGCGGTCGACTTCCTCTCCCCCATTGCGCCTGCGCGCATACGGGCCCTCTTACTTCCCGTCGGCCGCATCAAGCGCTCGCGATTCCTAGCGTTCGTTGAGCTCCTGCAGCCGCAATGCATGGTTCGACTAGGAGATGTCAGCCCTGATCCCCGGCCAGATAGGAGTACGGACCCACCGAGGAACCATCCCACAAATGCAATTGCTGATCTTGGCATCGCACAGATATGTTCTCTCCGCTAGCATTTCCCGGTGGGATACTTTTATATGATCTTTCAACGTCATTGCCACCGCCTTCGCACCTTGTACTATCTCCCTTTGAGCAATTCCGAGAGCCCCTATTGATCATAGGCATCGCCGACGCAAAGGAATACCCGCAGTTCCAACCGTCACGTGCCGAAAATGACTCCAGCCAAGATGCATCTGGGACATCTGAACAGGACAACGACGGGGCAGAGAAGATTCGATTGATAGTTGAAGATTTGCGCGAGCAATTTCCAAAAGCCTATCTTCACAGCCTGATGTTGTTTGATTCTAATCTGCAGACCCGGCATCCTCAGCTCCCTCTAGAAACGCTGCTCGTCCCACCGGCAGCAGAACTAAAAACGACTACCATGAAGACCATCATGTGCGATCTCACCTCGACTTTCTTGGCGGAGTTGACGAGCCTTGCAAAATCCATCCAAGCTTTGCCAACTATTCCGTCACCCTCGTCTCAATCTGGTGCCACAGATACTGTTCCCAGCTGGGCCGGTGCGGATTCTACTGCTGCACAATTCTCGCGTCGCAATTCTCAAGTGCCTACTGGTAGTAGGCCAGAGTCACCCGTTTCGACTGCTCAGAAAGATCTACATCGCATGTCTATGCCCGTTCTTCCATCTACCTCTGGAGCGTCGTTGGCGGTTGAGCACACGGGAGCTTCGTCGCCCACCACAGAGGGGGCTCGCACACCACCCACCACCTTCGACGAGATATCCGGAATCGATGCCGCGAAGGCGTTGCATCGAAGTAACAGCAATTCGAAGGCCAACGGCTCTGTTAGAGACCCCAGTGCTGATCGAGTATCGATCCATGGATTCGGTTCCGGGGGTGTTGGAGAGCGTGCCCGTAACAAGGGACGGGGACGCGTTAGCGTGATCATTGGCACCCTTTATTTGTGCGCTGGCCAGTGGCATGAAGCGCTAAAAGAACTCACAGAGGGCGCCACTCTCGCACGATCATGTAGCGACCATCTCTGGCATGCAAAAGCTTTGGAGAACACCATGGTATGCCTGCTGTTATTTGCGTGGTCTGGCATGGATTTCCAGGTCAGTATTCCTTCCGGTTTTGCCTTTCGACAATGCTAATGCGAGACAGATACCCCAAATTTGCTACCCAATATCCGACAAGTCGTCAGGCATTAAGACTCCTCAAAATACAGCTGCAAACAATACAGCAAATGCTCCAAGGGCTTCCAGCAATGAAGCCGCTATTGAGAGCCTCAACACTCTGCTTCCTGATCTCGTCAACATGATTCTCAATGTCTACACGCGAGCTTCAAACTTTGCTGGGGAGTCTATGCCGTCAATTGCATTTTCAGAATGCGTAATCCGCTTTTCAAAACTGCTAGCAGCAATGAATTTATCCGCAGGATACCTAGATGGGGATGCGTTGCGGCATCTGGTGCAAAACACACCTTTCCGGCAAAAACCAAGGCTATCAGTCCCCAGACTGAGCGTAAATCCAACGAGGAACGACATAGCATCCATGCTATTCCGCGCGTTGCCAGGACCGCCAGAAAGCTCAGGCATGAGCCCCATCGATCGAGTTGTGGTACTCGCTGGCGTAGCCTCGGTACTTTCATCCTTGGAGTTGCAGAGGAAAAAGGCCATTGTAATGAAAGAATTCATCACATCCCTTATACCTGGGCTGGTACAAGCACGCAAAGTAGGCGCTGCGGAGATGGGTGTGCATCCCGCCGCAGGCCTTGCTGCCCTCAACATGGCCAGCGGTAGCAATTCTGGAGCTGGAGCCTTGAACCTAGGCGAAGGAGAGGTTGAGAATGGTATAGATGAGTTTCTGGGTTTGCTCGGCCGCATCTATGGCATACCAGATGCACGAGGCACTTCCAGCCCGCAATCATTCGCCACCACCCCACAGGACGATAATCCGCAGCAAACAGTAATCAAAGAGATTCTTCGCATTGCATCTCTCAGGTCTTTTGGCAGTGCAGGACTGAAGTTGGACATACTACGCATGTGCATCAATTTCTGCGAGGCGCTACCGGATTTCAATGGGGTGCTTCACTTCACCTCGTTGTTGCTGCGGTTGGCCGGGCCCGGGACTGCACCAAAGCCTAACAGTACCGACGTTTTTGTCGCACTCTCTCGCGAAGAACAAACACGGCTCTTCGCAAACATATCTCGAACAGTGGCGGCGGCGAACAAGCTGGGACTTCAGCACGTGGAGACTGAATACTGGGATGACTTTTTGGTCCGCGGTCTCTTCATCATTGAGGAGCCCATACCCCTTCGTCTGACGCATCATCGTTCAGCGGAGCTCAAATCGACTTTATCGGCTAAGAAAAGTCCCTTCATTCACAACCCTTGGAATAAACAGCCCCAGTCGAGCGCTGTTGAAACAATACTCGTCGCAAACGAGGAATACCGCTTTGTGATAGCTCTGCAAAATCCTTATGACTTTGAGCTGGAAGTTGAGTCTTTACGAATAGCGGCGAAGGGGGTGGAGTTCACCGCACATGAAGAGATGTTCCTTCTAGGACCATACAGAACCCAGAAGTTCCCCATCGCTGGAGTCGCGCTCTCGGCGGGGACACTAGACATCATCGGATGTTACATCAAAGTCATCGGATGTCGAGAGCGCCTATTCCCTATATTCCCCGAGCCTTGGAAGCCGGAGATGGAATTGAAGATGAAGAGAATCGGGCTGCAGGCATGTCTTGGAGCGCCCATATCGCGGCCTGCTTCAGCTGTAGTCACGGCACCCGAATTGCCACCGAGGGCTACACCCAAGCCCGATACGTTGACTTTCAATGTCATACCAGATCAGCCTGTCGTGATCGTCACAGACGTGTCGCTTCCGCAAGCTGCGCTGATGGTTCTTGAAGGGGAGAGAAAGCAATTCACAATCACAATCAAGAATACCTCACAAACCACAGCCGTCGACTTTATCCACATTTCCTTCCAGGATTCGGCAACGGCAGCGATTCAAGCAGCAACATCGAACCGGGACCTCCCACCTGCTGAGCTGCATGAGCTTGAAGTACAATTAGCACATCACCCCTCTCTTCGCTGGTGCAAGACTGAAGCAGAGGAAACGGTTTCGGTCGAACCGGGAAAGGAAGCTAGCTTTGAGATTGAAGTAGTTGGCCGTCCACGACTCACCGACGCCGTCATCCAGATAGACTATGCCAGTCTTGGCAAGCGCCGGTCGGAAGTCACAGATCGTTTCTTCACGCGACAAGTCTCTGTGCCCATATCCATTACCGTCAACGCCAGCGCCCAACTACAACGGCCAGACATAGTGCCCTTGTCCAGGGATTTCGCCTGGTCTCACCAAAGTAGCCGGTCCGATGATTCCTCTCCATCAACAACATTGACACCATCTTCCATACTCCTCCACAAGAACGACGCCCAATTCCAAGAGTTCTTACGTCATGCACAAAGCCAAGGCATCGGCGACGAATACTGCATGCTCCTTCTCGACCTCCGAAACTCCTGGCCCAATCCCCTCCATATCACCCTACAGATCCGTGCCCTACCCTCTTCCAGCGACAACTCCGATTCCAACGAGGATCCAGAAGATACCTGGACCAACTCTTACACAGTAAACGAAATAATTCAACCCGGTCACATAAACCGCGTCGTACTCATCCTCCCCAAAATCTACCTTAGCGACCCTCACGCCGCCATCCCTTCGCTCAACCCAGCGAACCAACGCCAGTTCGTCGTCAGCACCAGCAAAATCTCCCCGGAGGTCGAGCGCGCTACCCGTGAAGCATTCTGGTACCGCCACGAGCTGCTCAGACGAATCCGAGGAACCTGGAAAGAAGATGGAGAAGGTCGACGCGGTGATCTCGAGCTCCGAACCGTCCGGTTCTCGCCGCGCATGGTCGAGGCAATAAAATTGGAAGACGTATCCATCTCAACGCGAATCGTGCCCGATGCGTCTGCAACCGAAGAAGGAGAAACGGTGCATCAGCTCGGTCGATCCCGCTTCCTCGTCCCAACCGACACCTTTCTAACCCTCGCGACCAAAATCTCCAACCGCAGCCCCACACCCATATCGCCGCTCCTGCGCCTCCAACCCCATCTCGCCAACTTGGCGCACAACATCGCGCTCGATCTGGACAAGCGGCTCTCGTGGAGCGGCGTTTTGCAGCGCCGGCTTCCGACGATCTTGCCCGGGCAGTCCGTAGAGACGGAGCTGGGGCTTGTGGTGCTGAGTAGCGGGGTTTATGAGATTGGGGCGAGTGTGGATGAGGTGGAGGTGGAGGTTGCGGATGGTGAGGATGAAGGAGAGGGACAGGAACAGGGGAGGGCGCGGAGTGGGACCGAGACGATGAAGATTATGCAGGGGAGGCTTTTGGGTGATTCGAAGTTGAGAGCTTGGTTTGCGAAGGAGGCTTGTGTGGTTGTTGCTAGGAGGATGGGCGAGGAGTGAGTGGAAGTGCTTGGAAGGGAGTGGGTTGTGTGTTGAGTTGATGTGTGGGACAATGGTAGCGCATGGCGATTAAAGAAGTTTGTGGGTCTATAGTAATTCATCTTTCCTAGTTGTCTTGTATGGGGCCATCTATGTGCTAGACCTTGTACCTTGGACATAACTCGCGTCACTTGGTATCGGTAGGTAGTCTTTTCGTACTCACTTATGCGCAAGCTTCGCGATCTGACTGCGAATGCTGTCAATACGCTCCGCGGCTCCTTTTGGGCCCTGTACCCGCAACTCCTCGATTGAAGTCAATAAGATTTTAAAAGTATTCCTTTTAGGCCACTTCCTTACCGGTCGAGGATTTTCAAGATTTAGTCTTGCTCCCTCCCGTCCGAGCCGGAGAGCTGCGTATAATAGGCAGTTGCTTTTAGCTATCCTTACCAACCAGCTTAAGTGCATGCAATCCCACAGAAGCACTATCACCGGTGGGTACTATCAACGCTGCTCTTTCCCAGCACCATTCTCTAGCAAAAATATATTTCGCCCATGCTTGCAAGTGGCCGCTGGCGATACCTATGTAGCCGACAGAAAGGTCTGCGTGATCACGCTCAATTGCCGCAGGGCCCCCGCTTACTGCACGCCTAAGTGCTTCTCGTTACACGTCGGTGGTCGGCTCTTGCTCGCACATTGGCTGCGGCCGGTTTGATTTCCCTAGTGACACCAGCCAATCACATCAATGCCATGCCACACCACGCTGCACTACCCCGCTCAGCCTGGCGGCGAAGAGTACTGTAAGTAGGCTCAAATGACACCCAAATGATAAACTGGAACTACATTCCAATGCCCCACTTTCGGCCTCTTTCCAGTATTTGCATCGCCAAACGCCTACACCGAAAATGAACAAGGACCTCTGGGAGTTCCATCGAGACTTCCAACTTGGAGGCCATTCCATAACTACGAGTCGTAAACAGGTCTCAGTGTCAAAGTCTAATGGTACGCTTTTGATTTTGGTCGGTTAATCATACAGTGGCCGTGCATGGGGTGTGCAGCTATCACAAGACAACGGTAGAGTAGAAACAAGCGCATCACAAATCGACACTGGTTTAAAGAATGGTTTGGTAGTGGTTGGACCAGTCGGTCTCTTGTTTTGGGGTGTGAGCTGTGCTCTCTCGGAAACAGCGGAGGCTAAAAAAGAAACGAAGAAGGCTAAAGAAGGAGAGAAGAAGGCTGAGGAAAGTCAAAAGAGGACTGAGGAAGCCTTAATCCAAACCCAAGAGAACCTAGAGAAGACTGAGAAGTACGCAAACCAGCTCCATACTTAACAGACCCGCCGATATTTCGAATACAGGGGTGAACTACCAATCGAGAAAACGCCCACCGACACCATAGAAAGCCACAAAATCGATCCCAACCTAGCAGACCAAGACTGCAACATCGCCGTCTGCGGCGCCGCCTCTACTGGCAAGTGCTCCCTCGTGAACTCGATTCGGGGCATGGCAAACGAAGACCCAGCCGCCGCAGCGACCGGGAGACAGGAGACGACGAAAAGTCGAATAACATATCCCGGCGACACCAAAACCATTGCAGGAGGTCGCGTAGTGTGGCATAATCTACCCGGATCGGGCACGAACAGCGCATCGAGTTCTACGTATTATAACGAGCATCGCCTCTCCATTTTTGACCGTGTTGTTCTGGTGTACAATGCTGTGAGCCAGCCTGGAGTAAGTGTGACGAAACTACGCGGTATTCTCTAGGTGGGAACCAGGCTAATAGACATTGCCACGTATCCCCTCATCGACGTTGCCAAACGCTGTCGTACAAACGACCAAAAAGTCATCGTCGTACGGTCGCACTCAGATATGGGTCTGCATGCGATTCGCAAAGAGGTCAGAGGGAAAGGGAAGGGCCGAAAAGAGGATCTCAAGGGCAAACTTCGGGAGGAAGAAAGAGCGTCTACGCCTCCTTGTCTGTTCTCTGTCCTATTTTGATTGCGGAGGAGTGCCTCGGGAACCCCCTGCCGGTCAAAGAAGCTCATCAATGACAGCAGGTCTTGCTTGGAGTATGTGGTCGAACGAGATTTGCTACGTTATGAGAATAGAGTTCTTAGCTTCTTTTCTCTGGAGACGGCCTCCGTCATAGTCTAGCAGGCCTGTCCTTTCCCTGTCGCTCTTGCCGAACTCCTCCTGGTATTGCTGCACCGAGCACCTGGGTGCTCGTTGTCGGATGTACGCAGCCGCCTGCACGAGAGCGAGTGGCTTGAATTCGAGGGCACTTGCTAGCTCGACAGTGTGATTCTTGTCCAGCTCCTCTCCCAACTTCTTTCGCAGAAGCTCTTGGCCACTGACGTCGTCCATAGACTCGATAGACAGGGTATCGCTCTCCTCTACTAGCTGCAACGCTACGCTCCTCATCCGACTGGTCACCAGCACCAAGCCGTTCTTGCTCTGGGGCAGATACGACGAGAGGAACCGTAGGCGAGCGCCCACACCGCTGCTTGTCTGTGTCTTCGGATTATTGCTTGCTAGTAGAGTGAGGGCAGCGCGTTGTCGGCATTGTCGAGGACCAGCAAGTACTTGCCGTTCTTCTCGTTGCGGAGCCAGTTATGAACGAGCGTGAACACGTCTGCTTGCGTAAGGTACGAAGCATTGGCCCGAGTGTCCTTTCCGCTTACCCCACACCGCCCAAGCCCACCAGCGCTATATCCACGATGCCGGCGCATCGCATTTCTCACGTATCTGATCGAGCAGCGTTCCGCGATCAATAAAGCCACGGTCGCCGCGGAAGGGAATAGTGCAGGAAGGGACCGGCGGGGGTCTCCGGCCGCTCTAGCAGGAGAGCCGTTAGCGCAGTTGAGCATGGTCCCTCTAACAAACCAACCAGACGGTGCATAAAAGTCGTTGTGAACTGAGCCGCGGATGCTGCCCGCCTGGAAACCGCGGGTGTTGTCGCCAAAGGCAATCACTGCAGGCAGAGAGTTGTCTTGAGCGGTGGTTGCAGTTGGACGAGGCTCGCAGAGCCGGGCGTCTTCAGAGACTCAGCAAACTCTGCTGAACTGGGATCTCAGCCCACGGTCGTCGTAGCCTCGGCCAACATGTACGCCTCTTCCATCTCGACCTGATGTTTGACCTTTGACTTTTACGAAGCCAATTAGATCAAACTGTCGAACCCGCTTAGCGTTGCGGCGACGCGCTGTCGCACCACTGGAGAGCGCCAGCATAACCACCACCCTCAGCTGCCATGCGCTCATCAGCCACTATCGTAAGCACAGCCTGCAGGTATGCGGATAGGTGCAGGCATCGCCCAATCAGGCTGCGTTCACCACCTCAGCCCTCTTGACTGGCTAATCGCTGCCACCTATAAGTAAACCTGACGTGTCCTTCCGCGCGCATTCCAGCAGGTCCGTTTTGTGAGCCCCGCGGTGCTGCCGCGACTTTGCAGCTGCAGGCTAGACGCCGTCGTTATGGCACAACATGCTCCACCAGCCGACGATGAACCGGTCAATTTGCTTGCTTTGGGTCAGTGAAGGGACATGCTCGAATTATGCTTAGCTTGTCTAACACTGTTTAGACGGTGGAGGCATTCGCGGGGTGTCGGAGTTGCTAATTCTCGACGAAATCATGCGCCGCGTTCAGTATGATCTGAACCTTACCGAGATGCCACGACCCTGCGACTACTTCGATCTCATCGGGGGAACGAGCACAGGAGGGTAAGCGCTTGGTTCCTCTTCTATTATACGTTAAGACTACGCGCACCAATATTTACTAATGTCTAATTAGTCTCATCGCGCTTATGCTCGGCCGATTGCAGATGACGACGGACGAATCGCTTCGAACCTACAACTCCCTAGCACGCGCCATCTTTTCAAGGGACAATAAAAAATGGTTGGTCCAGGACGGGCTGTTCAAAGCTACTACGCTTGAGAAAAAGGTGCAAGAGGTGGTTTCTAAGAGACGACTCGGAGAGCTTATGCTGGATACATCACACCAGTCGACAAAGGGAAAAGCCTTTGTCTGTGCGGTACCCGCCAATAGTATGGCATATCCGCGACGGTTCAGGACTTATCCCGTCCGAGCCCTTGCGAGCGCGAACTGTAGGATCTGGGAAGCAGCTCGTGCTACTACTGCAGCTCCCACCTTTTTCAAGCGGATCGCTATTGGGGAGGAAGGTCAAGCCAAAGAAGAGTTTATTGATGGCGGGCTTGGATGTAACAATCCAACAACCCAGGTGTTGGACGAGGCCAGGAACATTTTTGGCAACAACAGGCTCGTACGCTGTCTGGTCAGCATCGGAACCGGCCACCCAGGTACAGTCGGCTTGGCAAATCCAGACGCTTTCCAGAAAGTCCTGCCGACAAAACTGATCAGCGTGCTTAAGAAGATCACTACTGACTGCGAAGCGACAGCAAACGGGTTGAGCGCGAGGTTCGAAGACTTTGAAAAGTTCTACTTCCGCTTTAATGTAGCCCATGGGGCCGAGGGCATCTCGTTAGAAGAGTGGGACAAAATAGGAGAATTGACGGAGCACACCAAAGCGTACATGGCAGACGTTTCGGTATCCAAGGCTATGAACGAGATTGTTGACGTATTGTGCAAACCAAGGCAGGTTGGAGCGACGCTAGGAAGTGTTTGTCAGTCGCTGTAGTCTCAAATGCGTTTAATAATTTTCTAAAATTGTTACAGGTGGTGTCCCTCAAGTTTTAAATAGACCTCTGCCGATGCGGATTCGACCCAAGCCAGTACCCAGTCCGATATTTACCGGACGCAAGAATGTGATTAAGGCTCTAGAAGGCTTCTTCTCGCACAGGGAACATGGCACGAACTCGAGAAGAGAATACCTCTTGTACGGGTTGGGCGGCGTTGGAAAGACGCAGATTGCATTGCAGTTTACCCAGCAATATCAGCACAGGTGAGTCGCTAGGAATGTATAGTGGGGACATGCTAATAGCCAGTAGATTCGACCGTATCTTCTGGATCGACGCAAGCAGCCGACTTACGATCGAGCAGAGCTATAAGGGTATTGCGGCCGAAAACTATTTAGGCCACCCAGGAAAAGGTGGTAACGACGCCGATTCGGTTGGAGAAGAACCTACCGACGCAGTACTCCGATGGTTGGGGAATTTGAACCAGGAATGGCTGCTTCTGTTCGACAACTGCGAGAGTACCGAAGCCATACACGATCTCATTCCCAGTGGCGACCGTGGGAACGTCTTATATACCTGCAGAGATCCTGCTCTAGGGCTCACTCTCCCTCGGAACGCTGTTTCGGAAGTTTCCGAAATGGAAATCGAGGATGCTGTCACACTGCTTTTTAGAGCCGCCCATCAGGAAGAAAGGGAAATAGACAATGACTTGCACCAATCGGCAAGAGGTATCGTAAAAGAACTCGGCTTTCTCCCTCTAGCAATTGACATAGCCGGGGCATCTATCTGTATGGGTCGATACCACCTCGAGGATTACATTGACACCTTCCACAAACACCGGGAGGAAATGATGAAAGACAGCACATTCAAAGGGGCGTCGAGATACAACCAGGCCGTATATACAACCTGGGATATCTCATACAATGCGTTGAAGGATTTTGCCAAAGGAAAAGAAGATGCGACGAATTGCCAAGAGGCAAAAGCCGCACTACAACTCCTCCATCTGTTTGCATTTTTGCACAACGAAGGCATTATGGAAGACATATTCAAGCGGGCGGCAGAGAGCCGGCAACTGAGCAACAATGCGAAGGCACAGCACAGTTTCGATAACGCCGCCAGAGTGTCGGAGCTACTACAGGTTGATGCGGACGGGATTTGGGACCCGTTCCTGTTCAGGAAGGGGCTCTCCGTCCTGCGGTCTTTATCGCTGGTTAGACAAGATAAAAGCCGCCAATACTTTTCTATGCATGTATTGGTTCATTCCTGGGCTCGAGATCACATGCCTGGTGCTATGCGACTGCGCCAAGCATGCGCTGTGACAGCGTTATTGTCGTCGTCGATCAGCTGGAGGTATCTTGCCGAAGATTATGCGTTTCGGCGGCAGCTACTCCCCCATGTGAGAGCATGCAAAAAGCACCAGGCTGCGGGGAAGACGACTGAACCGGAGGATCTCAAGGATGCTAGCAACTTTTCATTGGTATACTACGAGGGAGGGCATTGGCGAGAGGCGGAAGAGATGCTTATGCATGTGATGGAGACGTTCAAGAGGGTGCTTGGGGAGAAGCATCCAGACACGCTGACCAGCATGTCCAACCTGGCGTCGACGTACAGGAATCAAGGCCGGTGGAAGGAGGC
>MU005573.1:1823891-1896650 GCA_010405425.1 Lentithecium fluviatile CBS 122367 | reverse complement strand
AAGAGGGTGCTTGGGGAGGAGCATCCAGACACGCTGACCAGCATGGCCAATCTAGCGCATACGTTAAAGTCCCAAGCCCGGAATGATGGTGCTATCTCATTGATGGAAAAGTGCTTGGAGCTACAGAAGCGGATTCTTGGCCCTCGTCACCCCAACACGGAATCTTCGGTCGAAGCTGTGAACCAGTGGCGAATAGACAATTTAAGGATTGGCTTCTAACTTAAGTCAGCGATGCTATTATTTTGTAAAATATAAAGCTAGTGCACATCCGGAACCGGTGAAGCTGTGTAAGCATGCTCATTAGTGTTAGTTTACAGCAAAATCGCTACTGAGTATCTCCACCACAGACAGGGAGGGCGGCCGAACCGCTCCGACTAGGACCTTGTGAGGTGGCAAATCTACAAGAGGTGAGCTGGTTGACAGACCGACAGAGAGATAGCCAAGTCTAATCGCAAGGCTGCGGAGCTTTGGTTGGCCCGCTTGCTAGACTTTGCACAGCTACAGGTCTGACAGCCGCAACCCTGCTTTGCGGCTGGTAGTTGCCCCCCGCCAGATTACGTTACGATTATGTTATAATCCTGTGCTAGCTAGAACAGGAAATCGCCTTTATTAGAGGTACTAACTTGGCTGGCGGCCTTGTATGCATTAAGCGCCCCTCGCGGCCTTATATCTAATTTTAACTTCTTAGTATTACTATTGAATTTATAGATCTATATAACGGTAGTTTATTAGTGGTAACAGCAGTATTAGCGCAGCAATAGCTTATATTAGACAAGGGTTGCTTTTACTATAAAGACTAGCTCTCTATAAATTAGGCGGGCAAGCGTCTACGTAAATGTATTTTTTATATTAGCATAGTTACAGGGCGTAGAAGCCCTCTGAGTATATAATTACTAGGCAGTAACTTTCCGTTACGTCGGTTGTTCTGTTACGCGCTGATGCACGTCAAGGATATAGAGAGACCTTACTCTTATAATAGGTAATTCTAGGAAATGAATTATCTATATAATAGTAAGTTACATTTACTCTCAGCCCCCCCCCCAAGGACGTAACTTTGATTAACTCTACACACCTTTGGTAGGGTCGTTTCGTTATCCCGGTTTTAGGCAACACGTCCGATTCGACTCCAACATCGTTTGATACCCACACAGTGGAATAGCGCATACATAGCGTCTTCGAGCGCAATCACAACCTAACAAATAAATATTTTTATCCTTAGAACTCCCTCTCTAAACATAGGGCTAATAATCTGGAAAGCTTATCGGAGGGGGTTTAAGACCCAATAAGTAAGAAGATTGTCACACATGATTGAATGGAAGTATCGTATTTACTCTAGATATGAGCCTGGGATCCATATACAATGCACAGAGCGTCCAGCCGAGTAAATTCCAGTCCGCAAATAACCCACCCGAAGTGTTTCATTCCATCTCAGAAAGATCCGATCCGAAACGCCATCTCATGCAAACCATACCCTCCACCCACCTAATTACCAATCGACTGTGGATTCCAGAAAATATGCTTCGGATCATACTTAGCCTTAAGCTCGTCAAGCTTCGCATACAACGCCTCGCCATAATACAGCTCATGAGCCGTCTCCGCATCATAACTCGGATCCACATAATTCAGATACGCACCAAAGTGAGTATCAGGCTGCGCTTCAATAATCGCCTCGTTGATTCCATTAACAAAGTCAATCGACCCCTGCTCGCGAATCGTATCGCCGTGGCCGTAGTTCTGGAACACCCACAGCGAGTCGCGGTCCGCGTAGGCGGCGAAATCGGTGTCCTTCATGTTGATGGCGGAGCCGGGGCCGCCGTACAGGTTGATGATGACGAAGTACTCTGTGGGCGCAGGCGTGCTGATGTAGTCGTAGAAGGCGTCAAGGGTGCTGCGGGCGAGGCCTTCGCTCTCGGGGACGGTGATGGACTTGGCGAAAAAGGTGTCGTGTTCGTCGTAGCCGGTTAAGGGCTCCTCGATGGCGTCGCGGTCCGACATGAGCTTGAGGTAGGGGATCCATTCGTAGGCCTGGACGATGATTTTTCCGGGGGCGGGAATGGAGCGGAGGAGCTCCGGCATGATGGTTGAGTTGAACTCCTCGGGGCTGCCGAAGAAGGTGCCGCCGAGGTTGTAGGCCGCGATGCCGTCGAGGTAGATGCCGTAGGAGATGCGGTTGTCGACGACGGAGGCGTTTGTGGAGAAGTCCTGGATGTGCATGAAGACGTCGGTGAAGGCTTGCTTGTCCTTGAAGAGCGCGTCGCCCCACTGGAAAGAGAAGTAGGTCACGGACGCGGGCGCTTCCTGGGTGCGGAGGTAAAAGTTGCAGACGACACCGAACGACTCGGCGGCACCACGCATGGCCCAGTAGAGCTTGAAATTCTCGACTTCGCTGGCATGTACCACCGAGCCGTCGGCGAGGACAACGTCAAGGGCGACAATGTGGTCCAGAGCGAGACCCCAGTTGCGAGACGTGTGACCGTAGCCGCCTGTGGACATTATGTAAGCGGATTTATTGGACCCGGAGCTGTCAGTATACTAACCGTGTGTGAAGTGACCACCAATGCCGACACCAGGGCAGGTACCATGAGAGATACCACGCTTACCCTGATCCCAAACACCTTGAGCGAGATTGCCGAGACGAACACCTCCGCCGACCTTGACGATGTTGGTAGCTGGGTCCAACTCGATGCCCTGCATCGGCTGGAGATCGATCACTGGAAGCTGTTAGCAACACTCAATGATAGAACAAAAGCTTGATCACGTTCGCCAACTATATCTGGCGAACCATGTTCAAACTCGTGCTAGGGCGTTCACTGACTCATTGACCCATCCTTGCCACCCGAGCTAAACGAAGCATACGAATGCCCACCAGACTTAGCCTGGACCTTGATACCGCACTCCGCTGCGCATAAGACCGCGTCTTGGACATGCTGAATAGTCTCGGGGAGCACGATGACGTAGGGCGTGTACGACAGGCGCAAGTTGAAAGGTTCCGCGAGCTCCGTGAAGTTGGGCGAGTTGGGCCAGTAAACAGGCACATCCTTCTTGCCCAAGCAGTCGGCAATTTGCTGGGAGGAAGTTCCAGGGTTCTCGGCCGGTTTGGCAGAGACCAGGGACGCGGCGAGCACGCCTGTGGCGATGGTGGTGAGGAGCTGCATGTTGGCAGATGCGGAGGCCCTCGGGGCGTGTCGACAAGGTGTCGAGCGTGAGGAGGTGTCGGCCTGGCAGCTAAACCCGCAAGTATTTACTCACAAGCGGGTTGGAGGTCGACGTAGAAAACCCTCAAGGTGGGGGCCCGGTGGGGTTTTTATACCACCGGAATTTCCGCAGCTTGGACCAACAAGACAATGAGAAAACTGAAGGGTAGCAACGCGAATGCAAGTGACCAGTTCGCGCGACCTAAACGGCGGGGTTAGGTAGAGCTGAGGCCTCCGTTTACGCTGATGTCAAAGGCTGATTGGTCCGGAGGAGCGACGGGGATGGTGAGATGGGATGGGAGGAGCGGCCGTGAAGGGTGAGACACGTGCCAGGGTATGAATACCAAAAGGCAGGGGCGACAAGGACTTTGTAGAACGCTTAGAAAGCTGCTGACCGAAGAAGAGATGCGCTCATTATGCAGGCACTCAAATGAAAATGAACGGTAAAGACTACTTGCAGAAGCGTAACGGAATGGACATCGTACACACAGCCCAGCTCACCGTTTATACTCGCGCGAACTCTACTTCGCCAGCTTACCACATCAGCAAATCCAAAAGGTCCTCGTGCCTAAATCCTACTATGACCTAGGCCACCCATCCTACTCCTACGCTCCATCCCGCCGTACGCATGCCACCTCCAGGGCTACCTCTCACTCGGCCCGCACACGCCTCTTCGTTCGTCCCCAAAGCCCCTCCCTCGTTCAGCCCACGTACCGCAAATAAGCCTCCTAACACGTCGCCAGCGATCAGCCCCGCCATCCCGGCTTGCCATTGGCGGAAATACAGGGTACCCTAATGCCTGGATCAGCGTAAGATCGGTGGAGTGGCGATGCGAGAACCGGCACCGACGGACTCGAAGACAACGAGAACGAGGTGTGGAGAGCAGATGGAGGAGGGGCGAGCCAATACGACGGTTTCTCCACCAGCGTCGGTCAGCGTCAGCATAGCGTAGCGGCCGTTGCCTCGGCGCCATGCGGTAAGCGAAAGCCGCAACCGCAAGCATTTCCTTCCTTCGAACGGCCACATGCAGTGCTCAAATCTACAGTAATTACAGCCGTCCACGCGTGCCCAAGAAGCCGGCTAAGCCAAAATCTCGTGCGGGTTACCGACACGCCGTAAATCCTCGTTCACAGCCGTCCACGTGGACTAGCGCACCCAGTGCTAGGGCTGTAAACAATAGATTTCCCTCGTGGGCCTCGCATGCGCCCCAACTTATGCCATGCCAAGGCGTCCAGCACCAATAATTGATGACTCTGCACCCGATTAGGCACCCCGGCTGTGTTTGTTAGGCCCCTTTGAGGGAGGGAGGCTCTGGTACGCTTTATGTCATTTTCCTCGCCACATTGTGACCAGCCGCACGAGGAGTGTACTTTGTACCGCTGCATGGGTTTGCTGGTTGCCTTTCGGCCCCGACCCGAATCCCGTCCCTCCTCGTTTCTATTCCAGGACCATCTGAATGGAGATCGCCATCACTAACACGACACAACGCACGATTCATGGAAGGGAAATATATTGCCCACGCGCCCAACCACCCGTCGCCCCAGACCTAGGTACACCATTGATCTACAGGCGCGTTGTGGGGTCCGTTCCATGCCTGCCCTGCCTTAAACATCTCGAAATTGCATCATCTCGCGAGACCCTACCCGCCCTCCCCTCATTCACCCATCCCATCCATTGACTCTCGTACATACCCAAATACGAACGTGTTCGTTCAAAGAGGGGAATCCGTCAGCATAAAATCAGCGTAAAACATTGCCAGCAAATCCTTCTCCGCCAACGCCAAACCCAAACCGGGTATGCTTAAAGGGGAAGGTGTGATCGCACGACGAGAACGCGGCCAAAAAAGATGAGCGCAATAAGCAGCGCGAAGACAAGTGATTGGGCCGCGAAGCAGACCTGTAAGATTCACGTCTTCCGCGTGGCGTCCATACCCCATATAAACACACCCACATCTCGGGTGAAAAAGCCACAGGTCGAGAATTGCCGTGTAACCTTCGGATTACACAGAACACGAGCCCGTGACGCGGTCAGCACAATCAATCAATCGAAGACCTATAAACCCCAGCCCGAGTTACATTCCAACAATTCCATCTCATATGTGGGAGCGCGAACTCGAATCATATTAATTAAGGTCTACCGAATCTGAGACTATCGACTCAGATTATTATACATACATACCGGCCAAAGAGCTTTTTCCTCCTAGCGTCGTACCATGTGCTGACCACGTGGCAAAGATCCACCGAGATCCACCGCGTGCGATATATCGCAACGACTGGGTCCCGGACCCTCTGCCACATTCTTTCATAATGAGCCATATTCCCCGACGAGATACAACAGTTCTTCACGGTTGCATGAAACCGTCAGCCTGCACACGACAGTCTGTCTCCAAGCCGAAGGTGTCCGCGAACGCCTCGAACGAGTGAAGAGTCGCTTTCACGCGGCCCGAGCTCAACTTCGTCGTGACTTCGTTGATTCCTGCAGCTTGCGTGTCGCCATAGTTTCCGCCCACGCACTTGCCACTGCCGCCCCATTGAGCATCCGCAGCTGCCTTCCAGATCGCTGTCGCATCGACTGTCATTTCGGGCGTGTAATAAAGTCGGCAGTCGGCTTCCTCGTAGATGAATTGCAGTGCAACGCCGGAAGCATCGTTCCGCCGGAGTCCGTCTCGAGAGTTGAGCGACGGGTTTGTCGCAGCGCGACCTAATACCAGACTCGAGTCATACTGTCTCAGCGCGGAGACATTGTATTTGGCCTCTTGTCCTGAGGGAGCGAACCGTATAGCAGCTCTAGCCGTCTGCTGAATGTACGCATAGGCAAAGTTGTTCACGCCCTTGACGCCACCAAGGGCCTGAATTGGCTCTTTGTTTGCGCGGCCACCCATGGCAATAGTCTTCACGCCGGCTTGCTGGGTCATGAGCTCGCTGAAGATTGTGCAAGTAGATGCGCAGTAGCCATCGGTGAGAAGGACAATATTCTCCGGCTTGAACCTGGGTGGTCCAGTAACATTGGCGAGAGGGCCGTACCCGGTAACGTTGACGCCCCCGGAAACGAAAGAGATTAAGACATCGGAGAGATTCCATCGGCTAAGCGTGGTATACTTGTCTGTCGATTGTTAGCAAATCGCTCAATCAGCGACACATACGGTCCTGATACACACCTCCATTCACCTCCACGGGGCCGACCTTTTGCTGCCAAGACTCGAACGGCTTTGCGTCGACGGTCATATCCATATGGTAATCAAACCAAGAACCTTGGAAGGTTTTGTAAGTCAAGTTGTTGACACCGCGAGGCGCTTGAGAAGCGAATTCGCTGAGTGACTGGCCCATGAGGTCTGCAGCCTCGGTGTAACGGAAGCGATTGGCGCCCCACGGATCTTGGTCTGGGAAGAGTTGCTTGAACATGTCAATGCCCTGCATGATAATGCCACCGCCGTTGGCTTGAAGGTCAATAATCAACTTAGTCTTTCCGTCGGCTGCGGCCTTGGCCAGGAAATCCTGCGTTGTCTTCTGGAAAAGAACCCCCGAGCCCGTGGAACCAATGAAAGAAGGCACCTGGAGAACTGCAACATCTTCGTAGCTTGCAGCATTGACATAGAACCCGTTAATCAGGTTGCTAGGTCCAGGAACAACGGGCACAGGATACCCGGGTGCAGCCGGAGCCAGCGGCGCTTCATTCTCCGCGCTAGAAACAGGTGTTGACTGAGAGTCCACGGAAGCAGTATTGTAGTTGAAAAACGTCTTTGCCAGGTCCTCTCCGGTTGAGATGCCGCGGAAATGGGGCGCGATGAGGCGAGCGTAGTTCTGCATCGTGTACTCGGATCCATTGGCGAATTTCAAGGTGGTAGTATCCCCGGGGTAGGCAAAGCGACCGCGCCCACCGCCAGCAAACATGCCCACTCCCGCACCGCCAGCACCGAGGCTGACCTGGGCCAATTCGTAGAACATGTTGTTGTAAAGAGCATCGCGGTCTTGTGAGCCACCATACTGACTATAGCTCTCGAGGAACTCGGTGACCTCCTCTCCGTCAATCTCAATCACCGGCGACGGAGTGTATGAGATGTTCTTGTATTGCATGCCGAGCACATCGGAATAAACGAAGACAGCGGGCAACTGCGCGCCATCCTCAGACACAGAGACCAACGGCACGGGTCGACCCCAATTGAAAATGGCGCCAACGGAGTCCGGGACGTACTGAAGATGGCCATCGTGTGCAGCCAGGAAAAGAGTGTACAAGACCCAGCCAAAGCCGTATTCCGATGTGAACCTACCGGCGTCGATATCACGACCGATCTGCTCTAGACCACCAATGATATCAATGCCGGGCTGCACCTTCTCAGCATATTCGGCCGGGGGGTTCTTGAGTACATCGAGGGTGCTCTGCCAGTTGAGCCAGGCGGGGAGATCCTCCACGAGCCTCTTCGCAGACGAGGCATTGAACGGCACGCTGTTGATGCAGTCCCAAGCGAGCGCAGCAGGAATCTGGCTGGGCCTAGTGGGTGGGCTGTAGATGGCCTGAGAGACCTTGGCACATGCGGGGGCAGTGTCATTCTGGCGAGCCTTCAATGGCTTACGCGGAACAGGTTGAGGGAGAGCCCGGGGAGCCGCAGGCACAATTGGCGTGGCGCTGGCGAGAGCGACCAAGCCCGTGAAGGCAAGCAAGGTTGGAAGCCTCATGGCGAAGGCGAAGCAATTGCTGATGGAATGGTGTAACGAATGGGGGTTGAACGAATGAACGAGTGTGGGTGAACGATCGTAGGGGCCAGAGCCGCGAGGAAACGAATGGCGCCGACTGAAAGTGTCGGTGGAGAGCGAAAGAATCGAGTGGGTGAGGAGGAAAAGTTTCCTCCGTCGAGCGTGTTGAAGAAGGCAGGCGCGAGGCGAGCACCCGATTGTGTTGGGTCACGTGCGGGAGCGGCGGCCGGGGCCAACGACGACCTGGCAACGACGACCTAGCAACGACTACTTGAGGTCACCAAAGCTTTCCAAATTGGGCGCTCTACTTTCTGGGAATAAGACGAGCTTCCCCGGTTTGCTGAATCTGCCTTTTCAGGACCAGGACAACCTCCTCTTTAAGGATTAAACAACAAACGTTAAGGGGTTTGAGGAACTGTGAAGAGCTGGACGACAGTGACGCAAAAGGAGCACGGGGTACAAGTACTATGTGAATTGTCCACTCCCGCACGGCGCCGCTCGGTGGCCCGCGTCGTTTGGGAAACGGTGCCAGCACTAGGCTCTGGGGGCAGAAGGAGGATGTGCGTTTGCGGCGACATGGCCAATCAGCACGAAACAGGCTGACATCGAAATACCCATGCTGAAGCTAGACGGGGGCGACCCATAGGGCAGGACCCATCTTTCAGATGAGCGACGAAGAGCCGCAGGCGGTGCAACGTTTAACTTGGATCAAGCCGCCATATGCAGGCAGCATGCCGCAGGGTCAGTTCGAAACCGCGCCTTGTGAACAGACGACTGCCCCAGACCATAGTGAGCGCAGTGTTTAGCGTGTTTACGGTTGATTGCATGGTTATAGGGTGTGGACATTCTTGTGTTTTCGAAGAGGGACAGCTGTTGGTGACGAGGTCGAATGGCGGTTTTCACGGCTAACTAGGGTAGCGCTTAGCGGCTTGGCAGATGTTTCACGAAAAGCTTGCTGCAGATCTCCCCGAGCCAGTTGCTCCACTCCGCCAAAGCTGCACGACCAGCTCATCGCTCAACAAGGCGTCGTTACGCTGCACATGCAGTCTCCTGAGTTGACCACGGGCTGTTCAAACGGCATCACATATCCGGAGTCTCATCATCCACAATCCTCAACAGCTTCGTCACCATTTTCTCTGATTGATTGCGATCGCCTGTTGCCCCGCGAGCGCATTGATCGCGATTCACGCATGACCATGTTTCTGTGGCCCCGCGGCCACCCTCGCCCGATGATCAACTTATGACGATTTCAAGGCTGTTCGGACTGATTCGCGGCGACGGGCCTCACATTAGCCTTGCAAACGGCGCCATGAGGAGCAAAAAGTGCCGTAGCGTCCCACCACATAGCATTAGACATCCTCCTTGCGTTGACGAGGCACCACGAGAACTGCAACCGCCAAGACGAGCTGTTCCCATGCCGACTGCACCATTGCAATGGCACCTTCACAGTGTCCGCTGCAGGTTCCTGCGAGCAACCCGGTCACACGGGTTCGTACCACCGAACGTGCGCATGCTGTCTTGACCCCTGAGTATGCCCGCTTTTGGGTGAGATGAGGACGGGTTTTTGGATGTCATCGCAGCTCAAAGGCTGTTTTCATATAATTTAGCCAGGGGTCGAGGTATCACCATGTCGTTTCTAACACGGGTACAGTGCTTGCCTATCATATCTCATTTCCGTATACATCATCGACGCGCCACCAAACGTTTTAGCCACCATCGCGCGGCGAAGCTCGAGCAAATACCCTTTTCGCAACGCCAAAGCCATGTGTACTTGACCCACCAGCACTTCCAACCATCCACCAACAGACCACGCATACCGGCCCTCCCGCGTCGTCCCGCGCCATGTTCCGTGAACGGGAGAGCATGCGGTCCCGTTGACAGGTCTCCACATCCAACACCCAACAACGGGCGCGCCATGAACAACGGGAAGAAGAAGACATCATCTCACGAGGACGCTGCCACCCATCCGCACATACTCCACAACACGATCACTCCCGCGGCGTTTCCGGGCGTCACGCCAATCGATACCTCATCAAGCCAACCTATCCACGCCTTAAGCCGTAGTGATCGGTGAGAAGCCGCCGGTACAAGACGCGCAACCTTTCCATCCTCTCGTATGGTCGGGGGACCGAGAACGACCGGCTACATCATAGAGAATACCCAAGCTGTGCCAAACCCTATTCCACGAGGTTGGATATCGCGCTCTTGTGAGCCGCGATGCCGTTTGTACCACTAAGCTACCTGAAGTAGTATTGCCATGTGCTCCTCAAACAGAACGCAGCTGGCCACTGCAAAGCAAGGATGTCGTATCTTTAAGGGACAGATCAGTTCATGATGAAAGACATGGAGTCCCGAAGCGCTATCCTGTAGCGCTGACACGTTTAATATACAGTTGCGATAGATGGCGGCGGGCAGAAAGCAGTTACCTACACAATCTCCCAGCCGCCCCAAGTCCAGCATACCAGTCAGGTCTGTGCTCTCAGCCAGTCCACCCTTATATTCTGTAGCATGAGGCAATATTATCAATCACATTTGACGTCACGCAGGTGCAGTTATGTTCGCTACACAAGTCGGCATGAGACCGTGACTGTACAATATGTGCAACAATCCATACCCCTTAATCGAGGCTACAAACCCATCGTAGTCCAAGACCCCATTATCGCAACATCCAATAATCTATTTACAATAACCGGTCGGTACCAGCGGCTCCTACTTCTCCCCCTTCTCATCCACGCAAGAGCTCAATATTCTCAAGCACAACTGACGCATTCCCGTTACGGTGAAGTTGATCCTGCCTGATAGCACGGTACTATATAAAAGATTAGCACACGCCCATCCGTCTCTATACCCACGCGTGAACAAGACGCGCAAGCAACAACACAACATACCTTGAACCCAAAATTCAAACACAGCGCAACCGCCAAGCCCACACAAACCACAAGCGGCCCCAACGCATGATCGAAATCCCTCCCACTCCTCTCCCTAATCAACCGATTGCGCCACATATAAACCCCATACCCCCACAGCAGCGCAAAAACCGCAACAAGCGTATACACGACCGCGAGCCACCTCGCCACATTATTGTTCTCGCCGGCTGCATTATACAGCCCGAGCGACAATGAGGCAAGCAAGACGCTGACATGCTGCCACTTGATAAACGTGCGCTGATTCGCGAGCCAGACCTTCGCCTCGACGCGCACGGGGCCCTGGTCTTTGATCCACACGCCCGGGTCGCGGATGCCGAGGGGCAAGTGGACTTTGCGCTCCTCGTGGCGACGGGCGTATTTGGAGGTGCTGAAGGAGGAAAAGAGGGTGCCAAGGCCGGTGGAGCGCGAGAAGGACGATTCGCCCAGGAGGGGCGCCTGCTCGTTGTCTTCGTCGTCGGAGTCCACTTCGCTAGTCTTACTGTTTCTGGTTCCGCTTTCGTGCTCCGTGATGCCGACGAGCGGGGAGGGCTTGGCTCGTACGCTCGCCTTGCGGGCGGACGTTGCTACGGACGGGGACCCGACGGGCGATATCATCGAGGATTTGCGGAAGCTCGGGCTCGCGTGGGTGCCGAAGAGGCTACCGACTGCGAATTCGTCTTCGGCGGCTTTCTGGTTACGCTTCTGCTCATCCTCGTAGGCTTGTTCGGGTTCGCGCTTGATGTCTGTTTCGACTTCGCTCATCCAGAAGGGGAAGGTGTTGACGTGGTCTTCGAAGAGCTTGGCTACACCTTGCACGAACTTGGAGAAGCGGGGTGCTTCTTTGACAAGGTGCGAGTTGACGAGGTCCTCGACCCACTCGTACTTCTTGATGCCTTTGACTTTGATCTCGAGGAGGGCGTGCGGGAAGTCGTATAGCTCGCCTTTCCGGAGACCCTTGAAGGGGTACTCCATCTGGCGGTCATCGACGTCACTCCTATGCCAATCCTCTGGATCTCGGCAGGGCCGATCCATGTCCAGAGCATCCTCTCTTATCAGAGCGAGATTGGTATCGAGCGAGACGCGCACGCGATTGTCTCCAGGTATTTGGAATGCGGTACGGGTGTAGTTGGCTCGAAGCACAGGTTGTAGGTCCCGCTCCTGGATCAACTTCTGAATGTCGTTGACCGCCTTCTTAAAGTCGTCGATTTCGGTTTGGTTCTGCTTGCTTCGAGACTCCATCTTCTCTATGCTCTTCTCCATGTGGTATTTGCCCTCGATGAACGGCTGGACATACTTGTCCTTGATGGTGAAGCGCTGTTCCTCGCTTGCATTGCCGTCCTTCATAATTTTCGTCTCGAAGAAGATGTTGGGCTTCTCGGCCAATTGTCCATACCACCGCAGTCGAAGCGAAGCAGCTTCCGGCACATGATTGACCTTGTCCGTATACAGCGAGAAGTCTGGGTTGTCAAAGTATATCGAGGTGATGGTCGGATCGCGTTGGGAGCCTTCGGCGATTTTGGAGGTCTGGGGATTGTATACGAGGACGGGGAGGCGGCGGAGGATGACGGTCTTGACTTCGAGGAGGTTGTCCTTGTGGACCCAGACTGTGCCGTGTTAACTAGAGGTTGTCAGAGCATACAAGACAACACATACATTTATACGAAGTGAACCCTTCGCCGCCTGTCGAGCTGTCGGCAAAGGACAGTGCTTCCTTCGGCTTCCCGTCCAAGTTCTGGCGCACGAAAGAGTACATGGCAGAGAGACGGTAGAGCAGCGGCGACTGATCTTCGGTGTGGATGGGCTTCTCGGTGAGGCGGGCGTTGATGAAGGGTCGCAGCCTATACGACCGGCCACGTAGCTTGTCATGCTTCTTAGTTGCTTTGATGATCGCTGTGTAGTTGACCCTGCTGTATCCTTCGAGCTCCTTGACGTCCTTCGTGATGCCGTCCAGCTCGGTGAGCACCTCTTTCAGAAGCCGCTCCCTCTCCTCGCCCTTTGGCTCCGGTTTGCTGGCGTCCTTATCCCTAGAAGGAGCAGCCTCGCCGTCCTTGGACTCCTCCGACTTGAGGCCAACCGCCAATGGCTCGAGCTTCTTTTCGCATGCCGTTGTCCTCTCGCGCAGCCTCTGTGCCGTGTCCTGCTTAAAGTTGAAGACCTTGTCCAATTGTACGCTGGCGAGCTCTTCGGTGAAATTGGTCACGTCCTCTGAGGTCCATTTCTTGCCGTCATCGTCCTCGCAGAGCAGCCTTTTGAGCTTATCGTAGTCGACGTACTTGTCTTCCCACGGGGGATAAATGCTCTTTCGGAGAGTCGCGCCGAACTTCATCGTGGGCGTGCGAGGTAGCGAATATCGAAGAGGTAATGCTAGGGACACAGTAAGAATGTAGCGATAGGCAGCATGCCAGAAGCTCTAGCCTCAGGTGCGTTTGGAGCTCGAACTGAAGAGACTGGTGCTGGCGGGGAAGCTCCCAAGCTCGCAGGACTTCTGCAGCCAATCGCCGCGCGCACGTGTGCAGCTTCCCGCTCGTCATAGCAACGCACGGACCAGCATCGGCAAAAGCAACGTCGACTGCCTTGCATCGTCCTAGCACGACGACAAGGGTCCGATGTGGGATGTCTGTTTGGGGATGGATCTCACTATTATATCGCTTTCATTGAATCTCGAAGCACCACTCACAAGCTGCTCACCAAGCCACCGCGAAACCTTTTCCAACCAACGCATGCATGCGAAAAGGGCAATACGCCCGCTCCAGAGCTGGGTCTTCTCGGCGACAGGTTGGCGAGTCAATGAATTGCGTATTCGCCTTCCAGGTGCCGTATTACTGATTTACCTATACTGTTCCCACACATCCAACCGCAAGGCTACGAAAAGAAGTCACCAGGACCTCACTTGACGACATATCGGTGGCGGAAGAATCTCATTCAAACACAGATACAGCAACATATAATGCAAGACATCGAGAATCGAACATCAACCGTCAAGCGCTGCCAACAAATGCCGTAATGCCCATCCAGAGGGGTGTCAGCACCCTCAAACCGAAAAGCCAAGCCATCCTCCTCCTAGCAGTTCATTTCCTTAACGTCGCGAGAACCCAACCAGGCTTCCAAGCAGCAAATATCTCTAAATACTAACTATCCCTCCTCTAACCAGCAATCCTCTAGTTTCATGTACTCAGACGTGCCCCTCTTCGCAAACGCAACTAAGAAGTGGCGATCCGTAAAGCACCAACGTGGCTTGCTCTTGTAGGGGTCGACGTCTAGGCAATGTTTAGCCAGAAACTCATTTAGTGTCGTTCTAAGTTTCGGATGCGGGCGGGAAAACGGATTGGCAGCAGCCTTATCCGCGGGCGGCACCGATGTCGTCTCCGAAGTCGCCTCAGTCCCAGTCGGACCGGAACTGCCTGCATCAGTCCTCGTCTTTGGAGACTGCTCCGTCAAAGTCGTCCCAGTTCTTTCCAGACCGCCATGGGAGCTGGCTGCCGCCGGCTCAATGCGATCCTCCCTAACCTCCGTCACCCTATCCTCGTCCTGCACCTAGTCGTCCTCTGGCCCCGGCAGATCCCCATTCAACGCCCAAACCCATTCCCCCACCCTCCCCTTCCTCCAAATCTTATCCTCCTGCTCCCTCACCCTGCCCATCCAAACCCCCATCATCAACCTCTCATAAACCGCATTCCCGGCCTACTTCGTCTCCCCAGTTGCGCTCTCCGTAAACTCCTCCTTCATGAACACCCGCGGCACCTGGCACGAAAAGGTAGCCATCCAGGGCCCACCAGGATACGACTGGTAGTAGGTTGCGCGTGGGGCGTTGAAACCGGTTGGTTTGACCCAGCCCATTTGGACTAGGTAGTTCATGCCATTGCTGGGTGGGTTGCACCACTCGTAATTGCTGGCCATCTCCTTGACGATATCGGGCCAGAGGCGGGTGTCGTGCCACATGCGGCGGGTCGCTGTTTCGGCGGCGGTGGGGTGGCTACTGCGTGGTGGTGAGCGGAGTTCAGCGGTGGAGTGTGGCGCGGCGAGTGTTGCTACGTACCTTTGAGGCTCGGAGGGTGGTAGGTAGAAGCTAGGTTTCATTTTCATGGCGTACACAGCTCTAGACCTTGCGGGTAGCTGACAGGTAGGTGTTTCTATGAAGCTTTGAAGTCGATATTCCCGTATAAGACTGGACTCTGAGGATTTCCGAACTACAATGTTACAGGGCGCTGTGGCTGCCTCTTATACAGCCCATCTCGCTTCGCTTAACGAAAATTCTATTCTTTCTAGAATTGTATTTTCGAAAAGAAAAGAAATTTGTTTTTAATTCCGCTGTTCGACATCCATCGCTGTTTCGTCACTGCGCAAATCCAACTCCCTTGGCTCACGACCACCAGGGCGAACGCGTATCCTCGGGAGCCAATGAACATTTACCTGCCACCCACCCCGCTCTACAAGAAAGAGTTGCGACGACCAATCAGTATGGTACCTTGAGTAGAACACCAATTTGGTACCACACCACCATAACCACGCCACCAGTACTAGCCCTACCGCATGCGCCAGAAGGAGGCATACACCAAGAATGAAGCAGAACCAACCATCGGCAGTGGCAATTTTTCAGCGACGCAAAGAAGCGGATAGAAAAGAGTGCGCCGTGATGCGCAAGACGGCATGGGGTGCTACAATTTCCGATTGTTCGCGACGACGACGTTGATAGGGGTGTGGGGAGGGCTGGTGTTGGGACGCTTAACGTTTAGCCTGGCCGTAACGCTACCGGTAGGCGTAGCGTTGCGGCAACGACATTTGCCGAGGATAAGATAGGTATATAAGGGCACGCGCACGCGCGTCTCACGTCAATTCCTTTCGAAGCCCATTGCCATCAGGTTCGAATACGTATTCATTTTCCAAGTACTTCCGATGCGAGTTTCGCGCGCGTGGTGCATTCCACGCTCGGGGTTCCTGCCACCTCTTTTTAGCGATGATCCGCCGTCACGCCCACCCCGGCACCTCAAGTTTACACTGCATTGGACAAGAAAGTAGACATTGACAAGTAAGATTGGCATGGGGGAAGAAAGTAAAGCCCCGAAACTAGCCTCAAGGCTAATATAGCTAAGTATATACACGAAGACAAGAGCTCCAGCCCTGGCTAAATGGCAGACGCAGCTGCCGTCTCCTCCAAATAGCACGGGCGAAATAAAACCCGACGACATGCGAAAAGACAGAGCCCCAACATGCAAGATATGAGAGCCGTAGTGACGGGCGCAGCCAGACACACCGATGCAAAACACGCAGCGAAGATGTGAAGAGACTGCGAGAAGAGAGGACCTCAGCACAACGAACGAGAGCGATACGAAGCCGCTTAGTCGAGCCAGGAGTAGCCGGCGTAGGACGCGTCGGGGGCGGCAACGTTGGCGGCGAACTGGCTCGCAACATTGCCCGCCGGGTAGTAATTGCACACGGTGTACCTGTTGGTGCCCATGCTGGGGCAGTTGACCGTCTTGCAGCCGACGTGGGTGGTCTCCTTCCAGAGGACCTGGGTGAGGTGGCCCCAGGCGTGGAAGATGGTCTCGTCGAGCATCTCAGGATTGGTGGCGTTGTGGGGTGGCTCCTTACCCCAGTAGGTGTACAAGTCGGCCTCGGCCTTGTAGAAGGCGTCGGTGATGCCGGCAGTCACGTTGTAGGCGTCGCCAGAGGTGGCGTAGAGGTTCTGGCCTTGGCCGTCAGTGATGAGGTGCTCGAAGACGCAGGTGGCGGCAGCCTTCTCGGCGCCGGCAACGCAGTCCTCGCTCCACTCCAGGTTGGAGGCGCCGTGGTTGGCTCGGGCACGGTTGTGGTGCCAGAGAACGGCATTGATGTAGTCCTGGCCTTCCGAGAAAGTAGCCTGGATCTCTCCGGACTCGTGAGTCACGCCGTAATCAGGAGCAGATGACGGGGCTGCGGCCGCAGTGGACGAGGCAGGTGCCTGGGTTGAGGTGCTGGGCTGGACGTAGACGGAGCTCGTTGTGGGAGCGGGAGCCGGGGCCTCACTCGTGGTAGGAGCGGGCGGGACAACGGAAGATGAAGTAGAGGGCGCGGGGGCGGGCGCATAAGTCACCTCAGCCGCGGGAGCGGTTGTGGAAGTGGTCTTCGGGGCGGGGGCAGCGGACGTGGTTGGCTTGACCGCAGGAGCACTGGTGGCCTTGGCCGATGTGCACGTGGTAGGCTTGTGGTCCCCATGCCGGCCGTCGACGGGATGTGTGGTGAGGGTCTGTGTCGTATACGGGACGCCATTTTGATCGACCTTGACGCCGATGTCAACCTCGACAGTGGCGACGACCTTCTTGACGGTCTTCAAGACACGCCTGTCGATAGGGCCAGCGAGGGCACCCATGGCCAGGGCTGAAGCGAGGAGGATGGAAGAGCGCATCTTGGATTGCTTGAAAGTGCTTGGAAGTATTTTGGTCAAACAATGCTGGGATCTCGGATCACCGTTTGAGAGACTTTGATCGACTATATCAGGTCAGAACGCTTTCCCTAATCGATACTCAACGCGACACGGCGTCTTCCTTCATACACGGACGACATGCCTCGCCACCACATGGCCCACGACGGTCTCATACCAGGGTTACCTACAAGATAGATGGTGTTGAGGCTGCGATCGATAGTGCGACTGAGGCGCACGGTGGACAAAGGAGTGTCGTCGGTCGGATAAAGAAGGTATCGTAAAGAACGTGGGCCTGGTAGACAAAGCTACACAAGGAAGGATCACAGATCAACAAAAGAATGTGGGTGATCAAAGATGGTAGACCATCAGCTGTTGCAGGCGGCTAGGCGGTTTTATGGCGATGGCACTGGATGGGTAGCGCAAATTAAGCGAGGGCAGGAGCGATCCTGAAACAAATGATGATGACAGTGCGGCTTCGTGGTCTGGACGCCCGGGAAGGAGCGCAATATTGCGATATCGTAATCGACTGCGACCAATCTTAATACGAGATGAGGACAATCTCAGTTGCGCACTCGACGGTGGGGACAAAGCCTTTTGTTTGCACCCTGGAGCGGGGGCGATGAATAACGAGGTCAACAAAGGGTTTGCTCGTCTGTTTACATTCTGCGAGGGGGGCAACAGTGGCCTCTCCAGCTCGAATTCCGCGCTCTCTCTGCGACTGCGACGGTCGGGGGCAGCCCCAAACTGCGCCTGCCTCGGGAACCTACAACAACTCAATCGCACACGGCCCGTCGCTCGAGCAGCGTCGTTGAAATTGGAGGGGTTGTAGATTTACCTGCATATCGCTGATTGGCGCTTCCCGATTGGCGGGGAGGATCGACGCCGGGGTCGGGAGGCATCTCGGGCAGCTACGCGGGGCAATTTGCACACTTGGCAGGGGCGCCTAGAGCTAGAAACGCGGCTCCCGTCAGCCTTCCCTTCACGCTCGACCTCACTAGGCCAACGGCGTAGCCAAGCCTTCGACTGTCGGGGGCACACAACACCTGGGCGGGCGCTTGACGCCTCGTTGACCGTTGCACCAGCTGACCGCTGACGAGCTTTGTCTTTCACTGCATCCTCCTCCACTGCATGTGGCACAGCAGGACGGGGACGAATCTTTCCTGCTCACCACGAAAACAACCTTTCACCTCATCACAGCAGCCTCGCTAATGATGCAAATTTAGGCTGGCTCTTCATCTCGCCATCAGGGGAGACCGCTGCCATCCAAGATTGTGCGAGGCCGCGACCGCTTCCCACCGAGATTGTTGCGGCGGCTCTTTCCCCAGAAGCCTAGGTCTACCCACCGTATTTCCGAGACACGGTCCAGCTCGGCCAACAACAAGGCGGTCGGCTCGCAATCTCACAACTTTCTTTTCTCCCGCCACCGTTTCACCTCGCGTGCATTTCCCATGAGTCGTCGTGTGCATCCCGGGCGGCATGGCTTTAGATCTCTGTGGAAGCGGACCGAGGACCGCGATGCTTCGGGAGCACCACTGCAAGATGATCCGGCATTATTCGCTGGCGGTCATACTCGCTAGTCAGAGGGTAGACAACATTGACCTCATTGTTCCACGATATCGGCGCCGTTGATCGAAGTCGAGATGCATTCGTCGTTGTATCAGCAATAAGCTTTACGTTCTTGCAAGCCAACATATCGTATCGGACCGTTAGATCCACCTCCTGGTCCTGGTCCCCGCATTTCTAATCTCAACTCCACTGATCAGATTGCGCCTACCCTGGGACTGCCGACAAGAGTTATTCCACTCCACTCGGCGAAGCCACCGGCGCCTAAATCTCCGGCAGCAACAAATATCGCTTGTGCAACGCGAGCTTTCCCATCAGTCGCTATACAGGAAGAACAGAAGCCAAGTTGAAAGTTGAGACCTGCCAGCAACACAGTGATGGTGGAAGGTCAGGCGGCATTGAGCTTGGAGCATTTCCAAGGCAGCGTACGTGCAGATTCGCCTTCAGCACCTCACTCCACCTTAGACAGCCTATTCGGCGAGACATACCTACCCTTTTAGGCCATCAATCGCTATGCGTTATCCTAATTCCCCTTCGAGCACATCGGACCTATTTGGCTTCGATGTGACATTCCAAATTATCTCGAGCGAGTGACATGGCTTTCGAGCTTCTCATGAACGATCATCTCATGTATCTTGCGTCAAAAGCTCTAGCCTCTGTACCGCCCACAGCGATCTCGGCCCTTCCTTATTCAGCACTTTTCTCCTTTCGCATTCCTGCAGTCGTTGTCATGGCACCAGCATTCCGCCCCAACATTCTCGCTGGCCCAGCAAATTCCAGACACTTCTCGCTTCCAATGTCCCGGTTAACCTTCACAGGTATCGAGCGCACGCGAGGTCGACCGCATCATAATCCGAACATTCCCGGTTAACCCCGACTCCTCGATCGAACATGGCTGCCGCCGGCATAATGGATTTTGAAGTCACCTGTCAGCATTTAGCCGAGTCTCAGAGACCAGCCTCCTCGCACGCATCCCGTACAACCTGTAAAGACGAGAAGGGAAGGTTTTTCCCATCCGCGGAGATCGTGTGTAAGGGTGTTGTACCACGGTGGCGGGACACTGTGTGGGTTGGGAAAGATATGCACGCGCCGCTTCAATAGCTCCGAGTCATGACGGCGGGGCTATGAGCAGTCTCGCCTCCTTCGATTTCTACACAAAGCATTACGATCACGTTTTATGATGACAAGTTTGGGTGAATTTGCGCGGCATGGGAGGTATACACGCCCCGGCGGCATCGAAGGGACTTCCAGGGAAGTGGGTGAAAATTGTAAGTATAGAGCGCTTTGTCCAGCCCATGATGGACGCCTGGCCGCGGCGTCGACGTGGTGCTCAAATCGTTGTTATGTGTTGGGCTCCAGAAATCTTTCGGATGTGTCGCGCGATTTGGTCGTTTCATCAAGTTGGTAAGAGGGATATCTACTCTTCTGGAACTGGTACGATGGCACGATGGCGTAGGGAAGTTGATGCGTTCTTTTGGTCTCCAGTACATCAGCGAGGAGTACTTCCACTCGCTGCTGAAGCTATGCTGCGGACCGACTGCGGCCAATGCGAGCCAAATTCTCCTGGGCCTCACGACGCTAGTAGAGGGGCGCGTGAAGGAGTGATGGAGGCACTAGCTCTGGCCCGGCCCCTGTACCGCCACCTTCACCAAATCAATAATTCTGACGATGATGAGTCGGCGGAGAAGAACCACGGAGGCATCAATGTTCGCGAGTCGTTGAGGGCAGCAACAACGATGGAGTCCCAGCCCCTAGTCAGCACAGCGATCCAAATCAGGCTATCTGAGCTCCCGGTCATTAACTTGGGCGAAATCGACGGCTATCGAGATGCGGAATTGGTTCAACAAGGTGATGGTCGGATGCGCCCGCCTTACAAGTTGTTGAGCAACATGTCGGTGGACGCGTTGGCACAGGAAGCGGCGGAGACGAGTTCAGTCGCGCCTGGGGAAGTGAAGCAGGCCTAGAAGTTAGCACTTCCTTTGTTCTTTCAAACTTCATAATCGTCTTCAACGCACCACATGCGAATAAATGCGTCGTGATTGACTCTGGTGCTTGCGTGTGTGAGTTCGGACGGCAAGGCGGCTGATTAAGCACTCTCAAAACGCAAGAGCGAGGGTCCATAGCCCCACCAATTACAGCGCGCGGATTTCAGCCTTATCGACAATGTGACGTCGGTCACGGGGAGGGGTCTCGGAGCTCTATCGTCGCAGTTTTGGTCAATATAATGAGTGGCGAGCGCTTCCATTCCTCGACCTGGGAGTTTTTGTATGCCTCCGGTCCGTTTTAACCTCCGAGGACCTTGCTCTTCCCCGCGAAACCTTCCAGCTCCGTCAATATCCCGCCGAATTGCCGTCCGCCCTGCCCCGCTACCGCGACCTGCCCCGCGGTCGCAAGCACTCAAATTCCACACACAGATTCTCAGGATGGATGTACGAGATATGTCGGAGGCCGCACCGCCTGTTGACGATGACCTCAAGCTGGTGAACCGCTTGAATGAAAGCAGAAGCCCGTATGTAAGTACCGTTCCCGCCCGCGCGTCGTGAATGCCGCCGTAGCTGATAGGACGCGCTTCTAGGTTCGCGGGCACATGAATAACCCCGTCGCATGGCAGAACTGGGGACCGGAAGCGCTCGAGCTGGCGAAGAAATCGAACAGGTTGATCTTTATCAGCATCGGATACGCGGCCTGCCACTGGTGCCATGTTATGGAGCGCGAGTCCTTCGAGAACGCAGAGGTCGCTGCACTGCTCAACAATAACTTCATCCCGATCAAGATCGACCGTGAAGAGCGTCCGGACGTCGATCGCATATACATGAACTATGTTCAAGCTACGTCGGGTTCGGGAGGCTGGCCGCTTAATGTCTTCATTACGCCTGACCTCGCGCCTATCTTCGGCGGGACATACTGGCCAGGCCCGGGCTCTACGATGGCAATGGGGGAACATATGGGATTCGTGGGCATACTTGAGAAGATTCGCGACGTGTGGAAAAATCAGCGGCAGCGGTGTCTGGACTCGGCCAAAGACATCACAGCGCAGCTCCGCGAGTTTGCCGACGATGGTAGTATCAGTCGCAAGGAAGGTGCTGAAAGAGAACCCTTGGATCTAGAACTTCTAGAAGAGGCATACGAGCACTTTGCGGCCAAGTACGACGACAAGTTTGCGGGCTTCGGAGGCGCGCCGAAATTTCCGACACCAACGAATTTGAGTTTCCTGCTCAAGCTGTCCCAGTACCCGAGCGCTGTCACCGATGTGATAGGAGTGAAGGAGTGCACGAAGGCTAAGGATATGGTGCTTGCAACTCTGAATGCGATGAACAGGGGTGGCATACACGATCAGATCGGCAACGGATTTGCGCGTTACAGCGTCACGAGAGACTGGTCATTACCACACTTCGAGAAGATGTAAGTTTCATCTGTTTTGGAGACCTGCTCGGCTTCTACTAACATGTTGAAGGCTCTACGATCAAGCCCAACTCTTACCCGTCTATCTCGATGCTTACCTCTTGACACAAAGCTCAGAACACCTCTCCGCCGTTCACGACATCGCAACATATCTCACATCCCCACCCATGCACTCCGAAACTGGTGGGTTCTTCTCCGCCGAAGATGCCGACTCCCTCTACCGACCCGCCGACAAAGAAAAGCGCGAAGGAGCCTTCTACGTCTGGACTCTCCGAGAATTCCGAACGATGCTAGGAGACCGCGACGCCGACATTCTGGCGCGCTACTATGGCGTCAAAGATGAGGGAAATGTCAGCCCCGAATACGACGCACACGACGAGTTAATCAACCAAAACGTGCTAGCAGTCAGCAGTACACCCACAGACCTCGCCAAAGAATTCGCCCTCTCGGTCGAAGAAGTAGAAAAGATCCTCACATCAGGCCGCCAGAAACTCCTCGAACACAGAAAAAAAGAGCGACCCCGACCTGCACTAGACGATAAAATAGTGGTTTCATGGAACGGCCTCGCAATCGGCGCCCTCGCCCGCGTATCTTCCGCCCTCTCCGCCTCCGACCCCCCAAAATCATCAGTCTACCTGGCAGCCGCAGAAGAAGCAGCATCCTTTATCAAGTCAGAACTCTACGATCCTACCTCCCACACCCTGCTGCGCGTCTACCGCGAGGGCCCCGGCTCCGTGCAAGGCTTTGCGGACGACTACGCATACCTAATCTCTGGCCTGCTCTCCCTGTACGAAGCAACATTCAACGACACATACCTCCGCTGGGCCGACGACCTGCAAAAAACACAGATCAAACTCTTCTGGGACACGCAGCACCTAGGTTTCTTCTCGACGCCCGAGGGCCAAGCAGACCTCATCATGCGGCTCAAAGACGGCATGGATAACGCCGAGCCCGGCACCAACGGCGTGTCTGCACGCAACCTAGATCGTCTCGGCGCACTCCTCGAGGACGAAGAGTATGTCAAGAAGGCGCGAGATACGACGTCCGCATTCGAGGCTGAGATCATGCAGCACCCATTTTTGTTTCCGGGCATGATGGATGCGATTGTAGCGGGGAGGTTTGGCGTGAAGCATGCTGTGGCGACTGGAGAGGGTGAGAGGGTGGAGGAATGGGTTAAGAGGTGGAGGGAGCGACCGCAGGGGGTCGGGACAGTGAGTCGGGTTGGGAGGGGCATGGGGGAGTGGTTGAGGGAGAGGAACTCGTTGGTGAAAATTATGGATGCGCAGAAGGAAGGAGTGATGGTTTGCGAGCAAGGCGCTTGTAGAGAGGAGCTGGGCATGGATATGGGGAGTGTGGGTGAGGCGATTAAGGAAGCTGAGGAGAGGTAGGGTGGGGACGATGTGTGTGGTTGGGCTAGTATTTGCTGTGTGGTAGTTATGATATATCCCTAGTCCCCTTTTCTTGCCGTATCGATAGCTGGCGTTAAGGATTTGGATGCGAGCGTTCGTGGGACGGTCACTGCCTATCCCTTCACGATATAGATCAACGACTTCAATGATTTCAACTCACTTGAGTTCACGCTGTGGTTGTGGAAAGCTGCGCTCGCCAAGTCTTAGCCTTCCCACTTCCCGAGGTCAAAGCTCGTTTATCGTTGCCTTGAGCTGAAAGTCTCCACTATCGTCTTCTACGAAACTATTGCTAGTCCGGGTCGTCCATCCTCTCCATAATTTAATTTATTATATATCTCAATTGTCTCTTTGTAATTGCAGTCGTCAAATTAGCGTCCTCAAGCGCGCCGCTACGAATTTGCCCGCGCGCCAACAGTTTGGGTGCCGTCACAGAGTCAAACCAAACGAGAGAACCGTTCAGAGCTGTCTGAAGGTCGTTTTCGCCGTCCCGCATAGCGCAGGCTCATCGGACATCCTTCCTGCGCTATTGAGCGCGTCTTTACCTAATTTAGCTCCATCGCGAGACTTGCATATCACTCCGCAAGAAAAACGTCAGAGGGACACACCTAAGATGATTGCAGCACAATGCTCTTAGGAAGTAAAGAGAAAGATGTGAGAGGGGAGGAGTACAAGGTGGCATGTGCACTCTGGGAAGAAGGCAAGTACGGAGAAGCTGAAGATCTGTTCCGGCAAGTCCAGGGGTGGGAGAAGCAGCTCGGCGAAGACCACGAGGCTACGCTTAACAGCAAGAAAAGGTTGGGGCGCATTCTCTGCTCACAGAAGAGGTACACTCTAGCTGAGAAGCTGTTCCGGCAGGTTGTGCAGGCCAAGGAAGAGGAGCCCGGCAACGCCATCATCAACTGGCTTTCCGTCAAGCACTGGTTGGGATGCCCACTCTATGGGCAAAAGGACATCCCCACCTTTCACACAGGGGCCAGTGCATCTGTCGAAGAATACGCTCGTTCTTCGCTCGAATGTCTATATTGTCGACTTTTGCTCAATGTGATCGACCAAGTTCATCCAGGGTGGATTTGCGAACAAAGAGATATAAAATTCATCAAGATCAGCAGTCTGAGACTTTCCTGGCATTCTCAGCCATATATACAACTGCATCTGGTGGGCAAGGGACTGGAAAGAATTGGATTCAACGATATTGAGATTCGTATTGATACTGGTCCGTCTCATTTCTCTTTATTAACGTCCTTTTTGACCATATGTCTCCCTTACTTTACTGACAGCTAAGGCAGACGACGATTCGACCTGGAACGTTGATTTGCGCGGCTCGCTCTCAAGGTTCGAATGGGAACAAGCCGAATCCTGGTTAAGAGATTGCGTTCATTCCCATGCGATCTGCCGTACACCGAACATTGGTTTTGTCCCCAAACGGCTTGTTCAGGTCATCGATGGTGACTCCGGCCTACGTCTGGTTGAAAGAGATGACTTGAAGCTGTTTTCTGAAGATTACTGCGCATTGAGCTACTGCTGGGGCTTGCAGGGCAACACTCTTACAACAAGAAAAGAAAACCTTGAACATCATCTCAGGGGAATGAGACTCTCTTCCATGCCACAGGTTAGAATTGCCAATATCAAGTCTACTGATGACATGCGCTTACAAAACTGCATCTTGACAGACGATTCAAGATGCCGTAATAGTGTGCCGGTCACTACACATCCCGTACTTATGGGTCGACGCTCTTTGCATCGTTCAAAACGATGACGGCGAACGAGATTGGTACGAGCAGTCCAGCGAAATGTGCGAGATCTACTCCAACGCGCACCTCGTCATCTCAGCCGATGCATCTCCGACAAGTAATTTTGGGTTCCTACCGGGACGTGACCGTATGGATAAGCGCTGGGAAACCTCTCGTGTTTTCGATACTGAGAGCGACCGTCGAATAATTGCCTCCGTGCGCACACATGACGCCAACACGACTATTCTCTACACTGGCAGAGCTTGGGATGGAAAATCCATCAACCCGCTACTGCAGCGAGGATGGGCTTTACAGGAAAGCATGTTGGCCAACAGACTTCTTCGCTTCACGTCTTGTGGCATGCAATGGCAGTGTAACCACGCTCATCGGGATGAGATGGGTCTCATGAGTCGCGCTATCCGGCTAGCCAAGCTCACTCGTTTGTATCCCAGCCTGAAGTCGAGCCTACCGCAAAGCGCAATCCCTGCCATCTCCATAGAGGAAGAGAAGTACACACGCCATATTACCGACTTCATGAATCAGAACTCATCAGCTTCGATATACCATGCCTGGCAAGGAATCGTGTCGTACTACTCTGAAAGGGATCTAACTAAAATTGCCGATAAACTCAGTGCTTTGTCCGGTCTCGCCCGCCTTGTTTCCGATGCTCTGCAATGCAAGCCAGATGCGTACCTCGCAGGCCACTGGAAAGACGATCTGGCCAGCAGCCTCCTGTGGTACGTGAGTCGATCCAAGGTTCCGAACCGTTCCTCGCCCTACCGGGCTCCCACTTGGTCATGGGCATCGGTCAACTGCCAGGTCAGATACTTCCAGGAGCAATACCAATTCCTCTTCAAGACGTCTGTTACGATCCACTCCGCTCATTGCCAGCCGTCCCCTCTGGATTCCTTTGGTCGCGTAACTTCCGGCAAACTCTCTGTGACGGGCATGCTCACCCCCGTTTCTCTGCATATATCGCCCACGAAATCCCATCAGATCCAGTACACCGGCAAGGGTGGTTGCGCTGGACATCCCTACACTGACCAATTCTCCTGGGTGAGCCTATTTGGTGGGTCCGCTTTGGAACACGTTGATCCCGTGTTCTACTACGAAGTTCTGCTAGATGACAAAACGCCCGCCGACGCTGTACTTTTGACGGATATTAAATGTCTCCTTGTTGGTAGGCATAAAGATACTATGACTGAGGGAAGTAGGGTGTGGTGGCTTGTCTTGAAGCGAACTTTGGTAGATGAGGAATGCTGGGAACGGATTGGTATTGGGTATTTTCATGAGCGTTGGTGGGAACAGGAGTTGTTTAATGAGAGATGGGCGGAAATGGGGACGGTCACGCTGGTATAAGGGGCAGGTTGCCTAGCCCCATCCGCGAGAAAGATATCAAGTGAGATGAAACTACAACATCGCATGAGGTCGTCGGCAAAGTCTAGGGATCCATTTCTTCGGTGCTAAGTTGGTCTTTGTCTCCGGAGCTTCTTCTCCGCCATCAAGAAAGTGGTTAGCACAGCGGCAGATCCGAACGCTGTCATGGCGATCCCTTGCCGTGTGTAGCCACGGGCACAGGTCTCTCGAATAGCCGTTTGCAAAGCCTCCGGGAACCCTTCGATGGCGTCTGCGGAGAGCTTGATGGCTGCCATTTGCTGTCTCGATAGCTCAGACGACAGGTTATCCGTAAAGTACCTATTCATCAGATTACTGACAACGGCAACGCCAATACAACCGCCAAGAGACCGGAACTGCCCAAGGCCACCCATGCCAACGGCTGAAGGCGTTCGTCAATACTTGCCTTTCTCGGGTATATGGAGGAGCTTACAAAGATCTTCTGGTTTGAATACGAGCATCGCGGAGAGCACTGCAATTGCGGTACTCATTCCCAGGCCAAATCCAGTGATGGCTTCGAAACCATAGCCTTTGTTAGGGAATGCGGAAGCATCGGTCGGCAGTGTGATCGTGAGAGCTATTCCAACGGTTTCAATCGCGGCGCCTGTAAGGATAAGGAGCATAGGCGGGACATTGCGCTTTTGCATCATCGACGCAGCTATTGCTGAGCCTACCGGAATTCCCATCGTGATAGGAAGCAAGCGCAATCCAGCTTGAGTTGCTGAGGTGTTGTGAACGATTTGGAATCGCTGAGGAAGTGCGACGACCGCAGCGTAAAGAATGGCGCCGACCCAGAATGTGCTCGTAAAGAGGGCCAAACAGAATCTATCAGTGAGCACTCGCCAGGGTAGAATAGGTTCCCAGACTGTCGACCGCAACGTCTGTACCTTGGACCAACCGAAAAAGCATACCCAAAAGAACAACCCTGTGACTAGAGGCGCAAGGACGATGGCACTGCTCCAGGACTTGCCGACGCTACTTTCTTCCAACGCTGTCAGAAGCAAGGTCGTAGCTGCGAGAAGAAGACAGGTTCCAACGAGGTCCAGCTTCCGGAGGGCTGCTCTGGAAAGCTTTGGAGCGTCGATGGGCTTCGCGTAAGGGAAATGAGCTGGGATCGACAGGTACAGCAATCCCATGGCAACAGCGCTGATTGGTACGCTACGATTCATGAGTTACTGATTTCACAGGGCATTTATTGCACTCACTTAATCCAGAAAATCCACCTCCAAGTAGTCTTTTCGCTAATCACGCCTCCAAGGATGGGACCGAGAAGACTTGAGACGACGGACACGGAAGAAATGATGGTCGAGTACAAAGTGTACTGTTCGGGTGTACACATTTCGGGAAGAATTACGAACACCATGGTGTAGAGGCCTCCTCCACCAATACCTTGCAGAGCCCTGAAAACGATACTAGTGGAATTTCAGCAAAAGCAAAAAATAGTGGATCTTGAGGACGTACAGTTGCGTCAGCGTCTGCGCTACGCCGCAAGCAATCGAAAAAGCTATGAAGATAACGAGCGATGTAGCGACGATAGCCCTTCGGCCCACAATGTCGCTCAACTTGGCGGTGATGACGAGAAAACCCGTGTAGGTGACTAAGTACCCGTTCATGACCCAGCTAATTTGATCGAAGCCATTCAGATCATTCGTGATTGGAATCAGAGCTGTCGCAACGATGGTGCTATCCAACATCGACAAAAACAGACTGAGGCAGAGGCTTTCCTAATAGGTAAGTTCGGGCATTGGCTAGGACTCCGAAGACATACGCGAGACTCAGCGCCTGCAGTCGCCATCCTGACATCTGCATCCGTTTCGACGACGACGAGATCGACGGGCCATTCTCATTCTCATTCTTTTCACTATTCTCAATCTCGAGATTTTCTATCGTCGTTTCCTCTGCCTCTCCTGCTTCGTCACTCTTGCGAGATGGCGCGGGTTCCGCCATGGTGGTGTTATCTGCGTAAATGGCCAGCGCGGCGTGGTTGGCTATAGAAGATATTCACGGAGCGAGAATCTATGGCGTTTGTTGTAGTGCGAAGTTCTTCGCACCTGCCCCAACACAACATCGCACGCCTTAGCCGTAATTACGTGGGCAGAAACGGTCTAGTGAGCGTTACGTGAGATGAGGTTTCTCACCGACACGAGTTCCCATTGGCCGGCTAATACACACGAGCGGTCCCATACTAAATCCTTCTCGTTACAGACATGGGAATATCTGGACTGATTGGCCCTAGGATGGCTTCAGAACATATTCTCGCGCGACCTTGTCCTCGGGCCGCTTCCCTCCTCGGTATATTGGGCGATGCTTGCGAAGAATTTCTTTGGTCCCCGATGGATAATATGCTCAGTGGGAAGGCCGGTCTCTTGTGGTAAAAGATTCCGCGGGAAATAAGCTTAACAACATTAAACTATACGAAAGATTTATAAAAACTAGTAAACTTACGTATCTTAGGGATGCGAGGGCAAGTAGGACCTATTATATGGAGAGCTTGTTTCCTGAGAACCACTTACCATGAGAGGCCTCTCTCATTCGTTGTACTACTTCCTCATAATGAGTCGTGAGACCGCTTTGCTACCCGACACCCGCACATTTAAATTCCTGTCTCTTCTTCAGATTGAGGGGTCGCTGAACTTGTGTTATTCCTTAACCGCATGTGGCGATCGCGTCGACTGCTGCTTGGGGGCAGGAGTGAGGATGTTAACCGCATGTGGTGCCAACCAGGCCTAAGGGAAACGCAGAAGAATTGAAGTCAGGCACCCTAGAAATAGGGGACGGAAATGGTAAAGAGACGGGATGGAGAGGTCGTCGTTGTGGTTGCAGCTGCTCGGTATGACTCGTTAGGCGCGGTCGTGGATTACGCGCATGACTGGGTGGAAGCCACCACGCCACCAACGGCTGCCCGAGTCTAGATTCAGCGTAGTTCCGCTGTCAATACCGTTTAGCCTCTAGGCCAGAATTCGCGTTAGAGGCATAAGACCGCCCTATTCCCGACTCTAACCATTGAGAAAACTCATCGACAACTGGGCATCCATGGATGGCGAGCCTCACCGTGTCGCAAAACCAAAAGATCTCGCTACCCCTTCTCAACGCCGTAGAAGTGAATACAGATATTGATTCTAGTTTCGGATAATTCTTCGCAGCGATCCAGGGTCCTCCATCGACGCTACGCGGTACGAGACGACCCTGCTGCCCCGAAACCGCATGCGCAGGGTGCCGGTGCGGCGCATACCACAACACGCGAGAAACTGGGGCGCTTTACGACGGCATCGCGTCATTTCCCATAATCCCATTCATGTCCAGCCCATCAGGTTATTAAGACCCGCGTCTACCTGTAGAAAATGTTGTTAGTTCCAAGGGCGAACGCAATCCTAAGCCCTAATGCGAGGCATCTCAATTCTGTGTTCGACCGCAATCTCATCCTGTGAGTCAAATTACTTTCGAGTTAGGCATCATGCACGTCCAAGGCGATGCAGACCTCACCGAGCCACTACGCTACGCAGTGCAGGGTCTAGACTAAAAGCTGCGAAAGTACCATATTGGAAGGTAAGAGCGGGGTATTTGTGACCGTCCTAGGTGAAAGGTCGTTGGAGTAGGATTGGAGAGCATCGCGAGAAGCGCTGCTGCTGCTGCGAGAGGGTGTGGCTAAGTGCTGTGGTTTTGGTGCTATCAGTGTGCGAGAGATCTGGTGGTCGCGAACAGTGGATGGAAGGAAGGGTGTTAGGGCGCCCTAGGTATTGGAACCCACGGAAAGCGCACCGAGTCCACGGCTCATTGCTCATGATGTTGGACATCACCACAAGGAATCACCGCTGGTTCATACTCTCATCTCGTCCCCAACGCACATCGCGAACTAGCCATCTTCGATGCGGGAAGAAAAGCTCTTCAACCCTCATTATCGTCAACCGACACCACTTGGGCAGCCCCAAAGTGATGAGCGAGGAGGCATAATTTTGAGTGCTCCACGAAAATCTCCAGCGCCATGAGCTGTTGTTCATCCAATTTTAGAGTCCAACGCGCAGCTTCCATATCTTAGAGTGCGGACACAATTTTATTTGGGCCTGCCTGGTATCGAGGTGTAGAGAAAGAAAGATTGGGCGGAGAACTAAGTTTATATAGGCAATTTCTAAGCGGTAAGCTATCATATTGAATTCACTGAGCATCGGTGATGCGGCTCCACCACCGTTGGTCCCAAATCAATTAGCTCGCATCAACGAGATGTATTCGTCCGCATGCACATCCTTCGCGGGGATTTCTGTTTCACATCCTTGATGGAGATAGACTCGAATACAGTCCATATTCGCCCCTTTCGTCGATCTTCGTAACTCCAGCAGCAAGCCAAGCTCCATAGAGCCGGTTTATATCAATTTTAAAGTCCCATCTCGATCCATCTCCGCGTGGAGACTCCCCAACCCTTTTAATGAAGCAGAGCACGACACAGGTTAAGAGCCTCCAGGCGCGAACAAAATTGTCTGCGGCAGCCTTCTTTTTAGATTCCGCCGAGACCAGAGACTCCATCAGGTCCAGCAGATGTATATTTTGGGTCCAACTCCCTCCACTTCCACGTTGATGGCAGCTCTCTGACTTTTAGTATATCAATATTGAAAGCGCTGAAAAAGTGACAATCCCAGAGGACAATCAGAAGATATATATACCTTTTCTTGGCAACCTCGCCGCTGATACATCAGATGGTTACATCAGACGATGGTGCACTTCATCACCACGCACTTTGCTATCAACACGGCCGTGTATCGCTACAGAATCCATTCTTTCCGCCTTTCCCACGCTTCCATATGTCTTTCCTGTACTGGATTTTGGAAGAGAGCCCGAACATGAAAGAGCACACATAAATGCCGTTTTTGTCCGTTTGTAACGCTCCACGGAGCCGGCAATCTCCATGGATTCGTGGGATGTTGACTTTTAGCTCCCCGCGCTGCCCCCAATTTTTGTCCGAAGTCTATGTTGTGTTTTGCTAACTTTTCCTCGGGTTTAGAGTGAAGGAGAAAGTGGACGCTGAGAAGTCGGGAATATATACCCAAATTCGGCCCAACGGTGAAGAGTGGTGCCTCTAATGCGTAAGAGACACGATATATGTGTGTGGTACATTTCTTTCGTCCTACTAAGCTCCTAAATCTCATCGCTCTATGTCTTTGCGTATTTTGGCTCCACGAAGTACTCTCGCATGAAACGGTAGTAACCACGTTTTAGTACCGAAGCTGGCGCAATGTCCCGCGTGAAGAGGAATGGATCATGCTTGCAGGAGAAGTTTATATACTGAGTTCATTAATGTGCGTTAGTGATCTGCATTATATAAACTCAGCCAAATCCGCAAACTTCCATAACTTCCTATGGTAGTGGTGACCAATCTTACACCAGCGCAAAACGGCAAATACTCTCACCATGGACAACCCATTTCGTGGAGCTGCGTATTCTAATCCCGTGCACCCTTTCCACATAGGAGGTTGCGATGTTATTTTTTGTCGAAGCCTATCGGAAGTTTCGAGTGAAGAGGCAGTAGGTCGGACGCAAGAATATAAGTTTTTGTGTCATACCCCATATCCATTAAGCAGCGATGGTGACGCGCATCGCTCACTCTCTGCCGAGCACGTAAGCCACATAATCGGGCTAAATGTTTTGTTTTGACCACGCGGTTGTCCACACATATGTTAAGTCGGTATTCTCAATGCCGAAGCTTGCTGGCTCTGTGGAGGAGAAGCAGGACTGCTGGAGAAATTGAGATTGTATACTCTACCCGGATCTATCGATGGAGGTGCATGATACGGGTCACCACCTATCTCTCTCCTCTGCTTTAGTGAATAAAGGACCGGGCAGAGCTTTTCCAGGGGCTGAGGCGCACATTGTGAGAGGGCCTACATTAGCAGATGCGGCTCCTCTTGCTGAATTACAGCATCGCACCGGCCATTATATTGGGGTTTAGACAGCTCACGACAGACTTATGGATATAGAAGCTTTAAATTTTGAAAGACGACGGTGATAAGGCGCTTCGTGGTGAATTTAGAAGTGTCAGCCTCATATGCGAATTGATATACATCAGCCGACTTCCAATAATAGGAAGTGATGATGAGAAGCATCATCAGACCCCCCCCTGTTCTTCCATCATGAGAAGAGCTGTCTGTAAGGACCCTCCTTCACACACCAACGCATACAGAAATGCCACCAAAGCCGGCCATCCAAAGTTTTCATGGCAATTTTAGAAACACAAAGGCGCAAAACTCGTTCCACCGATTCTCACAGACTTTAGTAAATAGCGAGACCGCCCATAGTTGATGCCTTTCAGGATAATAAGAGACGCCCAGCTCCATCCAGGATAATTGTGACGTTTTTAAAAACTGTCAATCGCAAGTGTGGAAACAAGAAAAGAGAAAAACGTTAAATGACGCAGACTTATATACCCTCACAGTCTAGCTCTCTGCATTGGCGCGCTATAATGACACTCACCACATAGATCCTTCAAAAATTTGCGTACGCGCCCTATCGAAACACAGAAACGCATCCAAACGTCTCCAAACTCTGTCTTCGAATTGTCCGAAACACCAAACTTTTCGCACATGTTGTTACTCCACTCGTTTTGCAAACACGAGTTCAACATTGGAAATATTGCCAGAGGCTTTTAATACCATCCCATTCCTCTATAGATTTGCAGTGTAAGGGAAGAAAAAGCCTCGAAGGAAGAGCAAGGGAGGTTTCCTCTTTCCTATTCACCACACGACTACCATTGGAGATGCTACTTCGGGGATTTTCACTTTATTCACGAAGTGCAACAGCAGCCCCACCATCGCGCGCCTACTTGTCCATTCTTTTATGACACCCTGTTTTCTCTCGCTCTAGCTGAGGCGCACATGATCCTCACGCCATGCCTTTTAGTCCACAAACTCTCCCGACTCTCCATAGCGCGTGACCCTCTGATCTTTAGTCCTGTCTTGAAAGCGAGCAGTGTAAAGAAGAAAGTAGTGGGCAGAAAAAGAGGAGTTTTTATACCTACTGCCAAGCTTTATCATTCTTCTTGTAACCTTTGATGATCATGATTGCCATCACGATGATCACCATCACCGCTCCTACGCTTCTGCACACAATCCATATATATGCCAATTTTTTCATTTCTCAAGATTCCAATTTTCCACCACGGCCACCAACAGACATATTATAGAACCTGTATCATTTTTGTCTACAAGCTCACCACCGCGCAATGTCTTCTTTAGTCAGCATTTTAGTCCCCAATTCCCCAACCAACTTATGTGAAGAAAAGAAGCAGACTTAGGCGCTGCAGCATCATTATCACCACCACCATTCCTGCGTCTTCTTCACTGTTAGTCCGTGTAGATATCTCGTCCTGCTTTCACTCCCTCCTCCTAGATCAAATGTGCAGTCATCACCGCACACCGTATTGTTCTTCTCCCTATTTTAGTCCCTCGACTGAACACCACCCCGCCCCCCTCTCCACATGGGCGCCATGTCTGATATTTTTGGTATCCACCTCTTGCCAAGGGCATAGTGTAGAGGAGATATAAAAGAGAGTGAGGGAGAGGTTTATATACACCACCGCTACCATCTCAGCCAATATAGATTTGCAGAAGTTGCGAGGTGCCTGAAAAAAATGCAAAATTTTAACAGAATACGGAGATGATGATGCTTGCCACCACCACTTCATCGCCTGCCGAATGGAGCAGACTTTGTACACAACCCATATACTTCCTTATCCTTCAACCACAGAAGGTCTCCAAGAACATAAGTTCCATCTCAGCTTGTTTTGGTCCACAAGTCCCATGAAACCCACATTGGGTAGTGGTAAGAACATTTTAGTGCCTGCTTCACTCCAACCAGGTAGCGTGAAGAAGTCAAGGAGAGAGAGAAAGGGATAAATATACCCGATTCTGGCTCCAGCCGAACTACCTCGCATCAACACGGAGTCTTCATGTCGTGCTTTGGCAGCCAACGAGGAAGATCGAAGATGTTTCAGCTTCCTGGAGGTGGTGATATTACTACTATGACTGTGACGATACTCCAACGAACCGAGCAGACTTCCTGACACATCAGTGTGTCGACCCTTTCACCGTCTTCCTTTCTCTTGTGCCTAACCGAGGCTTCCAAACATGTGCCTGTATGTTGATCTTTTCAGTCTACCTGCTCCCCAACAATCTTACATATGGAGGCGTTTCTCCCTTTTTTTAGTACTCGCTGTCCTCCAGACCACATATGTGCTGTGTAGAGAAGAAACCAAGAAGAGAAAGGCATGGAAGTTATACATCCCTACGCTGTCTTTCATTGACGTAGCAGTTTCTTTACCCTCCAGTCCTTACCACTGTATGGTTAGCAAAATGAGAAAACCACATGCACTGATGCGTTGAGTGTTTCTGATCTCGATCCCAGAGAACGGCACCAAGAACATGAGTTATAGAGAAACTGGTTTTAGTCCCTAACTTAAACAACCCCCGAAGCACCTCCGCATACTTTGTCAGTGGTTATGTTTTTAGTTTCATCGTATTCAAACAAACTATTGTAGAGAATAATCAGCAGTAAGGAGGAAGAAGCGGGTAATATATACCTCACTTCTGAGACATGCAATCATGCGATCCCCTGATGAGATCTAAACGCTTGTGGATGGTGATGATACTCACCACTCTTCATCCCCTACTTCTCACTCTTACACTTCTTAATCCTTTCGGCTTCTGCCCGCCCTCCAAAGCCCCAATCCACATTATGTTCGTCAGCTGTGAATTTTCGAGCCCACCGTAGCAGACCCAACAACCGCTCCCTCCCCATACATTCCTAACATCTGTTTTTTGGTCCCCGCTGCACCACTTCCCACCATCCCTCATCTGTGATGTCCTTTTGAGAGAGTACCGAACCATCACATTATGTTCTCGAGGCAGATTTTTAGTTCCACACTGCCGCCACACTTCTCTCCACTATGCATTTCTTCGTATAGCCTTTTAGAAAACACCGTAGCAACACATGCCATCGTCCCGTCCACTCCAATTTTAAGTCCCCCACGCACACCTCTCCCCACCATATCTCCTCAGACTCAAGGCTTTTAGAACCCGCCAAACCACCCCATGACGATTTCTTCCATGTCTTTTAGACTGCTAGAGAAAAGGCAGTAGTGCAAAGGTGTGTGAGGAAAGAAAGTCAGGATCAGGAGAATAGAGGGGAATTATATACCATTCCTTCAGCCTCGGAAGTCGCGAGAACAATTCGGGGGTTGTGGTGGTAGAGCTTTGGAAGGCGATAGGAGATGGTGATGGTGCGCATCATGACTGATATTAAGACCACTCGCTGAATCCTAGGGTACGCGAAAGAAAGGATATGGTTTTTGGGTCTAATGGTTTTGACACAGGCGCACGCCGTCTCCCATTCCACTTTTGAATTGCACTTTTAGTCGCCACGCGCTTCCCCCCCACCACGAGGCATGAATCTCAGACTTTTCGAACCCACCAAACCCATGGGGAATTTGGCTGTTATTTTAGACTGCCTTGTAAAAAGGCATTTGTGTGTGAAGAAAGAAAGTAAGAATCGGAGAGAAGGAGGGCATTCATAATACTTTAGTCCCGGTCCTGGGAGGCTGGAATGGAATGGTAAGGTCTGGCTTTATGAGGTCATAGTGGTGGTGGTGCGAGGTAGAGCATGGAAGGCATGTAGGATGGTGATGACCAGCACCATCACCAGCACCAAAACCTCGCCGTTCCCCCGGGCCCCCAAACGCAAGAACCGAGACCGCATGTTTCAATGCGGCTAAGGTTTTGACCCCAATCCCAATCCCAGCCTCAACCTCAACCACACACCAGACGCCAACCGCTCCCACCCATCGTCCAAACCCATCTGGTTTTTAGTCCCCCGACCACACACCACTCCACCATGTCTTTTTCGCTCGTGGATTTTTAGACCGCACCGAAACCAAACCACTCCATGAGTCCGAGTACCTGTTTGTTTTAGTCTCCCACCTCTCCACCACACACTGTGAAGAAAGGAATTTAAGAAAACGTAGAATCGACAAAGTGATGGAGTTTATATACCCTGTCCCCTGCATCTCCTACACACCTCCTCCTCAAGCCACTTTCCCGCTTCTCCCCCCTCGCCCAACTCCTTCTCGAGAAGTAAGGATTGTTAGATAGTGATGCTCATCACAACAATGCTCACCTCCCAAACTCCCTCACCCACTTCTTTTCAACCCTCCTCCGGCCCGGCCCAAGCCCACATGTACTGCTGCTGTTCACTTTTCATTCCTCCACCAGCCTTAAACTTCCGCGAACGACCGAGCGCCCTCTCCATGGGATATGAAGCTGTGTGTTTTAGAGCACCAACCAACCAAGCCCCCACAACCACCATAGCACGGGAGTCCATAATTTTAGAAGAGGCCGAAACACCCCATGAGTGTTAAGGCGTGAATCTTTTAGGCTGCTTAACAAATAGACAGTTGCGTGTGTGTGAAGTGAGAAAGAAGAAAGTTGGGGCAGGATTGAGGGTTTATATACCCATGGATAAATGGACTGATCCAAGTTCAGATGGTCAAGTCGCGCGCGCAAAAATCCATTCACACTCCTACTCTCAAGCGGCTGCTTAGCGCATCACGGGAAACGTTACATCGAACAACCACGAGAGAGAGAGAGAGTAGACTAGACATAGCGATACTTCGATAGCATACCTACATACATTCATACCATTCCCTGTTCCACCCTCTCTACTCTATCCTTACTACGCTATCATGCTCCACACTATCCCCCCAAACCCACATCTACTTCCTCTTCCTCCCCTCACCCTTCTTCTGGCTCCCGCTTGCCTTCGCCACAACAGGCTCATCCTTCTCCGGCACCTTCAACGCCTTATCCGTGCCCGGCGCCACCGCAAGCGGCTTATTAGCATCCTTCTCCTCGACCTCCTCATCATCCCCACCCTGTCCAAACTCATTAACCCTGCTATAATCCACCTTGTAAACCCAAGTTTGATACAAATACACAAAGAAGATGACATCATCCCTTAGCGTCGCCAGCCGATGCAACGTCGGCATCTTGATAGTAAACGCAAACAAATCATCGATGAACGTATTCAAGAACTTGTACGTCATGGCGCGCCCGGGCATGTGCGCGACGGATTTGAGGCGGTAGTTGATGTACAGGGAAGGCACCATCATGAGGAAGCCGTAGGCGTACACGGAGCCCACGAGCGTGGTGATGACGAACGAGTACCAGCTCTTGTGCGTGTCGTAGAAGAGGGAGTAGACGGCGTAAGCGGCGAGCAGCGGGATGGCAAGGTAGTACATGTATTTAAAGGCGATTTGGTCGTATTCTTCTGTTTTCTTTTCGGTTTCGGAGAGGACGTGTTTGTCTTCGAAGGCGATGGTGTAGGGGATGAAGGAGCCTGGGGCGCTGGGGCGGACGCGGACGTTGACTGATTTGGTGATTTTCCACGCTTCGATTGCGATGCCCATGCCTTGGCCGAAGAGGATCATCCAGGACGTGTTCTCGTTGTTGTCGATTAGGTAGAGGAAGATGATGGTTTGCATGAAGACGTTGGCAAGGATGGTGCGCACGGAGGTGCCGACGTTATCCTTCTTCTTCCTCCAGTGCTGCACGTCGTTCTTGAAGGCCAGCATCTCAAAAATCATGTGGAACACAGAGACCACCGCGGTAATGGCGAGTAGGTAAGAGTTGCTGTCGATGAGAATCTCCTTGAACATCTCCATCTCGGAACCATCGCCACCAGTCGGTGACGCCTGTCCAGCCGCAGCTGCCTGTGCCTGGGCGCGAATGTTGTGTTCCATTGACGCGTAAAGATTGAACTTCCAGTTGGCGAGATTGTTCAGTTTCACATTGAGCGGAAGGGTCTTGACGGTTTCGTTGAGCTCCACCATGTTCTTCTTGAGCTGCCAGAACGTATTCGTAAAGAGAACGGGGTAATACCATCCATGCTGACCACTACCATCCCTCGACCCCGTCTGATCCAGCTGGAAGAACTCCCGCGGGCCAGGCTGCAAAGCTGGATAGCTGACGACGCCAGAGTCGGGAATCATATGTATCGTGAAGTTCGAGTGGTAGAAAGACCCGATAACCTTAGGCACCTTCTTCTCCTCCGCACTCTCGACGGTATCTGGCAAGTCAGACAGCAGGTTGCGCGTCTTCGCGGTCTTCTTCTTCGGGAGGTAGTACGTCAACGGGCGAATGAAATGATACGCTTTGGTCGGATCATAACCGGGCACGGTAGGGTCGAGGACAGCACCGCTCTGTCCAACGTAAAAGTGCGCGAACAACGTGGCATTATGCTGTGCCGTCTCCGGCACCGCGAACTCCGTATTGACTTCCCTATTCTCCTTGTAGTCGCCAAACTTGAAGTTTTTCTCCTCAATCAAAAGTGTATCCTTGGGCATCTTCTCCAACGCCGGCATAGCAAGCGACGGCGTGATATACATGTAGATATCGACCTCGGTGCCAACCTGCCACATCGGCGCAATATTCATGGGAATGGGGCTCCATTGGGCACCCTCATCGAGCTGACGTGGGCGGTTCTCAAAGGCGGGGATCGCGACCTTGACGCCATTGGTGTTGGGGACGACGGCACCGCCCTTCGCGGGGTCGGCGGCCTGCGGCGTTGCGGCGGGAAAGAAGCTCTTGGTAGCGAATTGGATGAGGAAGAAGATGCCGACGCTTTGGACAAGGGTGCGCACGAGCTGTGAGTGAGGCGGTCAGCGATCTATCGACTTCCGTACCGGGGAGGAGAATACGGCGGAGGCGGCCGCGGATAACACGTACACTTCCAGAACCCTGCTGTTCCTGCTGGCCCTGCTGCTGTACTTCAGGCATGACTGTTTTCTGGCAGAGAAATGTTGGGTAGATGCCTGAAGGGACGCTCAGCAAAGGTCGGCGGAGAGATTTCGCGCGGCCGTGGATCAATTGCGATATGCCAAGCGATGATGCCAGATGGAGACTAGATGCGGCGTACGACAGGGGCTGGTGTTGGCGTTGGCGGGGGTCAGCAGGCCGGCATCGTGTAGCCGCAGGGCCATTGACTCTTCAATTCAATCAGGCGCCGCCATGTATGACTTATGACTTCAGCTTGACGCTATAGGATCCACACTCCCTCAATTGCTTCGTCGGTCGCTTTCAAGACTTTGCTTCCCTCGCTTTCTTCGCTCTGTCCTTTCTTTACAGACTCAACTCGTCTTTCAAGATACCCCACCACCGTGATTCCACCCAGCAAACACGCATCTTCCCTACAATCGCAACCACGTCCAGACGACACCAAATCCCAGTTCCCCCTACGCCTCACCCACGACCTTCCAACCCCCCCACAATGACAACCACCCCCAAACCCGTTGTCTGCGTCTTCTGCGGCGCCTCGTCTGGCACCTCCCCCGCCCACCTCGCGGCCGCCCGCTCCCTCGCCCGCACCCTCCACACGGCTAACATAAAGCTCGTCTACGGTGGCGGCACCGTCGGCCTAATGGGCGAAGTAGCCCGGACCCTCGTCTCCCTCAGCGGCCCGTCCTCCGTGCACGGCATAATCCCCCAACCCCTCGTCCGCTACGAGCAAAACCACGACGCCACCGACCCGACCTCGCACTCCATCGACGAAGCCATATACGGCAAGACGACGGTCGTAAAAGACATGCACACGCGCAAGCAGATGATGGCGCGGGAGGTGATTGACGGCGGGGTGGGAGGCGGGTTCGTTGCGCTGAGCGGCGGGTACGGCACGCTCGAGGAGCTGATGGAGGTTACGACGTGGAACCAGCTGGGGATCCACAGTATGCCTGTTGTGGTGTATAATGTGGATGGGTATTGGGATGGGCTATTGAGTTGGGTGAAAAACGCGGTAGGGACCGGGTTTATCGCGGAGAACAACAAGGAGATATTGGTGGAGGCGCGGAGTGCAGAGGACGTTTTGACGCAGTTGAAGGAGTATCGGAATGCGGAGGGGCGGTTTAATTTGACGTGGGACCATGAGGGAGCATAAGAGTGGCGGAGCGGTTCAACGCTATGTCGAGGGGTCTAACAGGCATTGAGGGACAGGTGGATTGAGCGCCGTATCAATGAGATGGAGATCATGAGCCTATGCCAAAATCTGTGTTGCAATCTCCCACGCGACGAGGCTAGCCGGCTATCGGGGGTACCGAGATCGGAATATCCATGGTGGATGTTTTGTAGAGGTTTATGTGACTGAAGCAATCAAATCGACGCGCGCAGTGAATTCGTTTCCAATAGACATAGACGGCATTATTATAGATTAACACTCAGTACAACGTAGCTCAGCTTTGCCGTCGTATTGCTGTTAATAGAGGACTTCGTGATAGCTCATCACGTCAGGAAGACATGCTTGAAGATGAGATTGAAAATATGTCATGCCCCTTGGACTTCAAGACATTTTACTAATGCTAAAGACTACTTCCGCCATGGTATCATGAGATGAACTGCTAATTATACATGCCATGGTTGCCCACTGCTTGGACAGTCTAAACTCCAAAATCAGCTGGCTCACATCCCGTGAGTATTGCCATCCGGAACGCCTTGCAATGCATTCGATACTTTCGAAAAGCAAGTTAGCCGCCGTAGGAAACGAATTTTTTGTAAACTCCGAGGAGAGAGACAGATATTGCTCCTGAGAAACCTGTACTTGCGACCTTACATGGTATCCGGGATCTCGTGGTTGTAGCAAAAAAAAAAAGGTATGCCGTGCACTTGTTAGCCTGAGGTGCCAGCATATTAACTTTAATCGTCCGGCTTGACTAAGTGGAGAGTTTTGCCGGGACTCGCAATTCACTCGATCATCGTGCTCCGAAGTTCGGCATGCCCGGCAATTGAAAACCAAATCCGGGAACGGCAGGCGGGACAGCGACGGTAGGCTCAGGTCGCGGTGAGATGTGACGTTGCTCATGGATTGGAGGACGGTCTTGTCGATGGTATCGTCCGCTGTCGAATCCGCCGCGTCCTCCGCGATCACCTCGTCCGCCGTACCCTCCACGTCCTCGTCCAGTTTCAGGTGGGACACGTCGGCTGATGGCTGCAATAGTGTTAGCCCCAGGCCATATTCTGCTACGTGAAGAACTTGCCCTTGGAGGAGACGCCTGCACCAATCTCAATATCCGGCTCCTCAATCACCATGCCTTCTTGAAGAGGTAGACCGCCAGTTCCACCGTTTTCGGCTGTCACGACCCACTTGCGATCGGCATCGGTGAGCCTGGAAATCGGAATTACGCTGATGCCCGTATTGTAATCACTGCAGTCTCTAGGACCAAAACCTACACCCCATCGAGTCTGCACGCGTCAGCAGCCGGCCGGTGATAGAGTAAACACACGTCTTACCTGACGGGCCTTAGAAACCGCCATCGGGTCTTGAATGCTATCCATACCCTCCTTGGCGGCAACAGCGTCAGGACGGGTCAACATCTTGACGAACGCATGACGCTTGTCCTGGTTGACAATGCAAGTCTGCACTTTACCGAATCGGCTGAAGATACTTCGTATCTCACCTTCTGTTCCGCTAGCGCCACCTATGAACAGAGTACGACTCAGGACTTTGATGTGGTCACGAGGCATGCTTGCATCCCAATCGATGAACTTAGAGCTGCTGCCGCCGCGGGATCCATTGCCAGCTGGGCTGGGCTGTCGACGGGGCGGAGGAGGCGTACGCTGACGATACTCATTACGATCATTACGACCACCACGATTCTTTGCCCGCCCTCGTCCCCGATCGCCACGGTCATGGCGATTGTCCTGGCTTCGTTCAGTATTTGCATTGGGATCATAGACACCATATGTAGGACTATCGCGACGATTCGGAGGTGATCTACGCACTGGGGAGCGGCGGCGACGATTCATATCAGGTGACCGACTACGGTTCCGATACCTATTGCCGTTTTGTTCAAACCGATCTTGCTGGGCGCCATTTTGCGCAACAGGCGGAACCTGCGATACAGCGGGGCCCGGCGGAGGCGGGAAAGGCACACCGGCATTCTGAGCCGCACTTATCGCATTGATTACTTGGACTGCTTGGTCAGGCTGAATTCGTCCTTCCTGCAGGGCCTGCATAATCTGCGCTGCAAGGGGATTGACCCCACTAGATAGTACTGGTAGAGCAGCGGATTGTCCGTTGGCTGGAGCCGGCGGTGGAGGGAGTACAAATCCTGGAGGTGGCGGCGGGATCATGTTCTGAGCGAAGGGCAGCGCTGGCGGGGCGGTGGGTATGGGGTTAGCTGCAGCATTCGGCTGCCCAAAACTAACAAGCGCGGCGAGCAGAGCACCCGCGTCCTGAGGTGCTACGGGTGTGAACGCTGGAGCTAGGGTTTGAGTGTTAGTTGGACCAGCTGGGGCAGATGGAACATTGAAGCCATTGGGCGCATCGCGAGTAGGCGCATGGGAGTCTGTAGGTACGTAGTCAGAGACGAAGACGGACCAGGCAAAGTGTGGCTGCGACGATGAACGGATCTTACTTGACTGTGGGTTGTTGAGTTGCTGCTTGAAACCTGCGAGCATGTCGAGCGGAAAAGTCTGTCCGCGCTCCCATATGTCGAGCAGCTTTGAAATCTTCTCCTTCTGGTTCTCTGGTGCAGACCGGATGAGGTCGGTCATGAGACCAGGGAGCACATCGGTGATCTTCTGTACGCCCGAAGCAAACGTGCCGGGTGCAGCGTTCCTGGAGACTGCCTGCCCGGTCTTCCTAGCGCGATCCAACCACTGACGGGATACCGAATCTAAGACATAGAACACTCCCAGCTTATGTGTAGCGGCGCTGCTGTTGAATTGGTGGACGATGTTCTGGACGATGGCGGCATCGGACTGAAAATGACGCAGAGGCTTAGTATGCATTCAATGGATGTCGGCTGGATGACCGCGTTAACCGCATACCTGGACGTTCTCGAAACACTTCTGCGTAATGGCGTCTATCTTGGTCTTTGTAATTCCTGGCGGCTTCAGAGTTTGCAGTGACTGCAGAAGCGCCTCTATCTCCTCCATCGCTGCCACGATTAGGTTATGTGCACCAGATCAGCGTCCTTGATAGAGAAAAGAAAGGTTCGTGGTGGGCGTAGTTGAAGGAGAATGTGTGAATGAGAGAGCCGGAATGACAAACGCGCCGGTTTGTGGGTTTGCACTCGACCTTCTGGGCAGAGGCCGATACAGACAAGTCTAGATGGCACGAAGAAGGCAGTGCGCAGGCCGAGGAGCTGGCAGCTGGCCGTGCGAGTGTAGTAATTGCGGGCGGTCAAACAGGAAGGTATGCGCCTGTCCTCGAGCGAGCTGAGCTGGCGGCTGCTGCTTTACACCTACGTGCGCGAAGAGGCGAGCGCGAGTCGCGCGGGTTGTACACGGGGCGACTAGAATCGCAGCGACAGAGTCAAAGAGCAATAAACCGGAGGTGTGAGATGGCCTTCCTAATGTTTGGGCAGTTGTTGTGGATGGGGTGAGGTGGAAGCGGGTGCTGGCGCCGCGCAGATGTTGCAGGATCGACAGGCGCACCCTGGTCCTCGTTACATCAGCAGCGGTCACGTGGATTGAAACAGCCCTCGCTGGAAGCTGCATCCCTGGATGCCGCGGCAAAGAAGAAAATCCCGCGCAACGCCAAACACGCATGTCAAATTGTGACGTACAGGTGCGGCAAAATTTTCGGGATTGCGGCACACTTCTATTGGCATTGGGAACGGCTTGCGAAATATCTCCGTACGTATGATCAAGATCCCAGTGTTTCGGAGAAGCCGGCTCGTTTGGACCGCTTGTAAGACTTCACACAGGTGCAGCAGCTGAGCTGAGGAGTCACACGGAGGGCAACGGACTTCGGCAGCGGAACTTGGAATGTTTTGCTATTGTATCATCGTGGTAGATTGATTTTGAGTAGACAGAGGCTGGCCAAGCGCTGGTATAGTGAAACATAGTGACCTTACCCAAGTGAAATCTTCAAATGTTGCGTAGGCCGTGGATAACAGGGCCAGCACAAGTGGTTCCCGCCTCACTAGCTGCTGAAATGCGTGCCTGCGCAAGTGACCCTGTGGTGCAGCGCGTGCCGGTTAGCGGAGAGCCTTCCAATGTTTAACGGCGAGCGAAGCGTGTGCTGGGGCGTTGAGTTCGCTATGACGCAGGAGCGGCCCGCGCGCAAACTTCCTCGCAGCTCCGACAATATCTAGTACATTTTTCTCCCTCTCCGCCATCCTCCACTCCTTCCTCCCATCGCCAATTCACCGCCTTCCTTGTCTTACATCAACAATGGCCTCTGCACTGCGATTGAGCCGGAGCGCATTCCGCTCCTCGCTTCCTTCTGCCGCTCCCTTGCGATCCGCTGCCGTCTTCAATGGCTTCCGCAGCTACTCAACAGGAAAGACTCAGGCACGTTCCCGCCGCCAATGGCTGCAGAATCACGACTGATGACTAGGATCGCAGAGCCTGAAGGAGACCTTCGCCGCGAAGCTCCCCGGTGAGATCGAGAAGATCAAGAAGCTCCGAAAGTGCGCCTTCGCCTCCGTGCTCTCCGCGTCGCAGTATTGACATCATGGCAGGGAGCATGGCAACACGGTCATCGGCGAGGTCACTCTTGACCAGGTCTACGGTGGTGCCCGTGGCATCAAGTCGCTTGTTTGGGAGGTGCGCGGCGACTTTCCAGTTCCAAAATCGCCCGATAAGCTTACAATCGCTAGGGATCCGTCCTAGACTCTGAGGAGGGCATCCGCTTCCGCGGCAAGACGATTCCCGAGTGCCAGGAAGTCCTCCCCAAGGCTCCCGGCGGCAACGAGCCTTTGCCTGAAGGTTTGTGGGATTCAACAGTATCCCCAGTCGCATTCTGACCATCGCAGGTCTCTTCTGGCTCCTCCTGACCGGTGAGGTCCCGTCCGAGCAACAGGTTCGCGACCTGTCTGCCGACTGGGCTGCCCGCTCCGATGTCCCCAAGTTCGTCGAGGAGCTCATCGACCGCTGCCCGAACGACCTCCACCCCATGGCCCAGTTCTCTCTCGCCGTCACCGCTCTCGAGCACGAGTCAAACTTCGCAAAGGCATATGCTAAGGGAATGCCCAAGGCGCAGTACTGGGAGCACACTTTCGAGGACTCCATGAACCTCATCGCAAAGCTCCCGACCATTGCTGCTAAGATCTACCGCAACATCTACAAGGATGGCCGGGTTCCCGCTATCCAAAAGGACAAGGACTACTCCTTCAACTTAGCGAACCAGCTCGGTTTCTCTGAGAATAAGGACTTTGTTGAGCTGATGAGGTTGTACCTCACTATCCACACTGACCACGAGGGTGGCAACGTCAGCGCCCACACCACTCACTTGGTCGGCAGCGCGCTCAGCTCACCCTACCTCTCTCTGGCGGCTGGTCTCAATGGCCTCGCCGGTCCTCTTCACGGATTGTAAGCAGATTGACTTCAAATGCAGAGCTTCGCTAACATTCCACAGGGCTAACCAAGAGGTGCTCGTCTGGCTTCAGAGGATGAAGAAGGCTATTGGCAACGATCTCAGCGACCAGGCCATCAAGGACTACCTCTGGTCTACCCTCAAGGCCGGCCAGGTCGTCCCCGGCTACGGCCACGCCGTCCTCCGCAAGACCGATCCTCGCTACGTCTCCCAGCGCGAGTTCGCTCAGAAGCACCTGCCAGACGACCCGATGTTCAAGCTTGTCAGCCAGGTCTACAAGATCGCCCCCGGTGTCCTCACCGAGCACGGCAAGACCAAGAACCCCTACCCCAACGTCGACGCCCATTCCGGTGTTCTCCTCCAGTACTATGGCCTCACAGAGCAAGGTTACTACACTGTTCTCTTCGGCGTGTCCCGCGCGCTTGGTGTCCTTCCTCAGCTCATCATCGACCGTGCCGTCGGCGCCCCGATCGAGCGACCCAAGTCCTTCAGCACTGAGGCTTATGCCAAGCTTGTGGGGGCTACTCTGTAAGCTGACGATGCGATTTCGGAGAGGAATTGAGCGGTGGGAAGGTGGCTCAAGCCTAGAATTTTTCTGTGTACCATCTAGATTAGGGCATGTAGGGATAGGGATGTGCGTTTTGGTGTATTAGCAAGCATCTGCGCTTTTGTTTGTCTGGATGGTTTCGCTGTAGTAGTACCCTTGTAGTAACGGCTGGCGCAATATCATGCCTGAAAAGTTTCTCAAAGTACATTGACCCTTTGCCTTGTGCTTACGAGCTGCACTGAGTCAGCGCCTTGTCGCCTGCTGTCACCACGATACCGACCACACCAAGGACTGGAAATAACGATTTGATGGGCGCTCGTTCCCGCATCCGCATACTTTGGCCCATGGTTCAAAGACCGACGGTGCACTCGGTTGCCGAGTGTTCGGGCGGGATGGCTTGCGCTGTGGCTTGTGTCCAATTACGGCTGCAGTTGCTACTCGCGGAGAAGTTTACGAAAAGCAGCCGGGTCTCACCAAAGTCCGATGGCGGTGAGGAGCCGGATGGAACAAAATGTTGTGCATGACAGCAGAACAGCTAGCCTCGGTCGCGGTTGTTGGGGCTCTGATTGAGCTGTTGGCGGAGAGCTCAACAAGGACCGAGCGGGCCGTCTTCGCGCTAGGTTACCTCGTTGTCCCAGGTGCCGTGTCGTTGAGATAAGGCGGGAGGGAAGGTGTGTTGCGTCAACTGGTGCTGAGGGTAATCACGGTGAATGGTGCTGATAACGGGAGTTGCAAAAGAAATATTGATTGCGAGCACGACTTCGCATGCAGTGATATCATCTGCAGCTTGCAGCGTTCTCCGAATCGCTCGCACTGGAGAGCTCCGGGCCTTGGCGTCATCGGCGGCCTATGCAGAGCACAAGCACAGCACAGCCCATTCCGCGCGACGCTAAACTCTGTCGACTTGCTTCCTCGTAAGCTTCGACTTCTTTTCCACATCCCTTTACCGCTTGTATATCCGCTCCCAATTTTCCCCTCTTCGAATCCTCTTCGGAGACCCTCCAGCGAACGACGCGCCCTCCTGCCTCGGTCCGGCCCCCCTAATCGACAACTACCCCAGAGATGAGCACACCTGCAGGTTCTGTTACTGGCATTCCGGCAGCGCCAGCGCAGCTCGAGAAGAAACCTATCAAATTCAGCAATCTGCTTTGTGAGTGCGGCCCTTTGCATCGCCGAGATATGAGAATTGGGGCTGACCGCGGTCTTTGCTTATAGTGGGCGCTGGATTGAACATGTTCGAGTAAGTGGCTACGAGTTCATCTGACGAGGGAGCATCAGCGCTGACAAGTTTCTCCGCAGGGTTACCACTCTGGGACAGGTAATGCGACTTTCTGAGCGACGATAACGATGCGGGACAATTGTTGACAGCTTGATAGCCTCTTGAGGTCGTGAAGACCACTATGGCTGCGAACAGGGCCGACGGCTTCGCCGGAGCTATTGGGCGCATCTGGTCGCGTGGTGGTGTCTTTGGATGTAAGTTCTGACCTTAAAATCTTACGGCAATTCGGCTACGGTACATGTAGCGATAAGGCCTTGGAGCCATTCGCAACGTTACAGTAGAATCGAGGCTAATTCCCATGTTCTACAGTCTACCAAGGCCTCATCCCATGGGCCTGGATCGAGGCATCCACCAAGGGTGCCGTCCTCCTCTTCGTCGCTTCCGAAGCCGAATTCTACGCCAAAAGCTACGGCGCCCCGAATTTCGTTGCCGGCATCTCGGGCGGTATGGTCGGTGGTCTGGCACAGGCATACGCGACCATGGGCTTCTGCACCTGCATGAAGACAGTCGAGATCACGAAGCACAAGATTGCGGCGGCCGGCATGAAGCCTCCAGGGACCCTGGAGACCTTCATGGACATCTGGCGCCGGGAGGGCATCCGCGGTATCAACCGCGGTGTGAACGCCGTGGCGGTCCGCCAGGTCACCAACTGGGGCTCGCGCTTCGGTCTATCCCGTGTCGCGGAGACCGGTATCAGGCGTGTGACTGGCAAGGAGGGCGGCGAGAAGCTCAGTGTCCTGGAAAAAATCACTGCGTCTGCGCTTGGTGGTGGCTTGAGCGCTTGGAACCAGCCTATCGAGGTCATCCGAGTGGAGATGCAGTCAAAGACTGTGGACCCGAACCGTCCGGCAAATCTGACGGTCGCGAAGGCGGCCAAGTACATTTATTCGAACAACGGGGTTAAGGGCTTGTACCGTGGCGTTACTCCTAGAATCGGGCTTGGCGTTTGGCAGACGGTTTGTATGGTTGCTTTGGGTGATGTGTAAGTTCTAATGGCCGCTTGCGAAACATCCACTAACATTAAAAAAGTGCTAAGGAAGCTGTCGAGAAGCTCACTGGCGACAAGGTCACGGCTAAGCATTAGACAGCGTTTGTTTGCTCATGAGGATCCGCGGTTTCGTCGTAGATGGGATATACAGTGTGGCGCCGCAAGGAACTTTGATATTGTTCGACGGTTCATCTCTATGTAGTTTCTCTGGAAGTTTTCAACCCTCGAGAGAGCTTCACCATATTTTCATTGATAGACTTACATAATGCCCCAACGGGCGAAAAAGATTACCATATGGATGTGGATGGGGTTAATCCTTGTATGCTTAATCTGCCCGCGACAGGAACTGCAATTCGAGCATCATCCAGAACTTATTACGACGAGGCTGCAAGCTCACTAATGTAATGGAGCGTCATATTTACCTTTGATTGCTGGCTTCCATCCCAAAGTGGAGTGTTCTTTCCATTCCATGTTCGGTGGCCTGTGCGTCAGCCATACATTGAGCTGCCCACCTCGTTGCCTCAGCACCACCACACCATCACGTCACTATCGCTCTGCCACAGGACCACGAGAATGCGGAGATCACCATGTTTGAACCTGTCGATTGCGTGCGGACGAACGTACAGCCCGGGTTCCGCAGAGTAAGTGTTCGAGTTGCTTTGCTTGGCTTTGGCGCGAAGCACGACATAACGCCCAAGCACGGAATGGAGGTGGTGTCTCGAGAGGCACTTGGCATGACATTCACCCATGAAGACAGTAGGTTAGATTTTCGGACCGTGCTGACTCCGAAAAGTTCTCTAACCCTCATCAACCGCTGATCAAATCATGGAGATGCGAACTCACTGGTCTTTCACATTCTTACAACCTCTACTTTGTCGCTTGCAATGATGAGATCTATGTCTATATGCCGAAATTTCCTGATCAGACTCTCTCGCAAGATCCTGACGTTGTTCTCCATCCGCCAGTCTCATCGTCAGATTTGAACCCTGGTATCGACGATATTGATCCGCATTCAATTACAAGGCTACATATCGATTACCTTGGAAGAGAGGAAGTTCTTTTGGTTGCTTGTGACGATGGAGATGTGGTTGGATATCGGGTCCCTGAGATTTACCGCGTACTCATCGAAAGTCAGCAATCCCCGAACGATGAAAATGCCCCGCCTCTTGAACACCGGGTTCGAGTGTTTCTACATAGGAATGTAGGTGCAAGCGCATGGGGCTTGGCTGTTCACCGAGAAGCACGCCTGATCGCGATCAGCGCAAACACGCACTACGTCACGGTATTGGCATATGGCCTGTCTACTGCAGCCGAGTCAGATTCAGATACCTCGGGAAGCCCAGAAACGTTTAGAAGTGAGGAAGATGAGGGAGACTTTCCGTATCCAAGACGGCGCGATCATGTTATTTTTCTTCGGGGACAGACGAACATTCCTTCCGTTTCATTCGACCAGGGGGATCCATCTGGTCGGTGGCTTTTCAGCAGCTCCATTGATGGGGACAACCACTTGTGGGATCTCTACAATCCGCAGGTACGTATCCTTTTTTCTGCCGTTCTGACGAAACGCGCCACCCGCCGAAGGCTGCCTAGGTACCTGCCCCATGCATCAGGCCTCAAAGGAGATTTCGAAATTAAGTGACTGACCTGTGACGCTACAGACAGCTGCTAGGGTTATAGACTTAGGACATTGCGTTAGTGCCAAAGATGGAGATCAGCTCCCCGGACCTTGCAGATGTCCGAACAGGACGTCAGTGCCTCACGCAGCCTGGGCCGCCATGTTCATAGATCCTCGCTCATGTCACCACGCGGTATCACTCCCAGAGGCCTGTGGACCAGGATTTGAGTCGAATACGACTTCTTCTCGCGATGTATACGGCTCCTGCGATATTACGGAGACCAAGGTTCGCTTCTCGGCTATGCGGAGTGGGCCTTTTCCTGGATCGTTTGGTCAACATGAAGACTCGTCTAGTGATGGGTCGGATGAGTCGGAAGATATGTCACTGTCGGGTACTGAGTCATTGCTCGCTCAAGACGACGATGATGATACGGAGCATGGAAGCAACGATGCAACTGCGGGCGATGCCTCTGCGCATATCTCGACGGAGAACGAAGATGAGGGCGGAGTTCAACAAATTCTACCCGGCGACGACGAGCCGGCACAGGAACCTTCAGCACCATCTCCGCCTCCCACTGAGCCTCCGGCTCACCCTCCAGCTCAACATGCAGTTCTGGTCCAGCTTCAACAGCAATTCCCTGAATACGCTGCCAATGGTGCGCTTGCCCAACTTTGGCAGCAGCCAGAGTTATTTACTTTGATCAGCAACGACATTGAGCTCGAATTCGACCTCGACGATGACGAGGGGAGCGAAGAAACCATGGCACCGCTTGAAGATATGGCGGTTGAAGCCGTAAGTACCCCAGCGATCCTAACTGCGCTCCACTTCTCGAAATGCGAACCAGCTCAACTGACTCCCACCTCCAGGCAACCCAACTCTTCCTAGATACCCATCCTCAGCAACCCCGACCACCTCCGCCCCCCACAAAACATCCCTACCTCTCCACCTCCACCTCACCCACCTTCCAAAACCAGCCCGAAGCAAAAAGACCCTGCATCTTCATCACAAAAGAAGAAATATACCTCTTCCAGCGCCCTTTCGCCTCCCAAGGCGACGCCACAGACCCCATCTTCACCATGCGCAACCCGCTCTTCCCCCCTCTCCACGATCCGCGCACCGGCCCCGCGACAATGCCCAACTATCACCGCCACTGCTTTGCCAGCCAGATCCCGGAACTGGGCGTATTCATCGTGGCGACGCCTGCAGGCAGAGTCGGGATCTTCAGTTTGACCAAGTATACGGAGAAGGGGCAGAGGCCGCTGTTTGCGTTTCGCTTGGATCAAATACTTCCTTCGCGTCGTCGTGATGATGGGGACACCGTTATTGAGGAGGTGTGGGGGAGGAGATTGGTGGGCGTTGCAGTCGGGCCCGTGCAGGGCATGCTCGATCGGTGTGAGGATGAGAGTGAGAGCGATGAGCCGGGTAATGATGGAGTGAAGGGAGTCGGGTATGAGGGAAGGGCCATGGGTGGCAGGAGATGGAGGTTGATGCTGCATTTTCATGATCATACGGTGTATAGTTATGAGTTGGGGAAGTATAGGGGGAGCGAGGCGCCGGGGTTGGGGGATTTGGTCGTTTAGGGGGTTGGGGGTTTGGGTAATGGCGGGGTTACTGGGGACGCGGTGTAAGGCGTATTGGTATCGTCGGGCCTGGCTAAAATCCTTGGTGCCCTCATGGTCTACGGAACGGACTTTTGAATGCACTCTATATTCGGGCATGACGGCAGCTGGGACTTCTTGATCATATGCATCGTCATAATGGGATTACCTCCGATCCGCGTTCGACACCTAAGCATGGCAGTGATCACATGCGGCCGCACATGCATGAGATTAATGCATGAAGCAAATCGCTTTAGGCAATCTTCGACATCTAGAGCAATTCATCTCGCGCGACCACAGGAACGGCAACCTATGTCAACTATAAATCCCTCTCAAAAACGATCAAAATTCATAACGTACAAGCCATTCCGCAAACCTCTATACCTCTTCCCCATACCTCCGCCGAAACTCCTCCGTCGAAGCCGCAAAAATATACCCCTTCAACCCGCCAACGCCCCTCCCCTCCAACCACTTAAACACCTCGACGCGATACGCTTCCCACCCCACATCCACGCCCCCGTTCTTCCCCAGCACCTCCAGACTGCGTGAACTCACGGGGCCCCGATGCCATTCCACACTCCGCCTATCGAATGCGCCCTCTCGCACCTTGCGCTCTTCTAGCTCGCGCCATGCAGCGGCGCTCAGCGACGCAAGCCACGGGTTATGCGAGACGTTGAAGGCGGTCTGGATGGCGTATTGGTGGTCGAGGGAGGACAGGTAGGTGTTGAGCGTGTCGCGGAGGGAGGAGTAGCAGTGTAAACCCAACGCATTCTGGCCTGTGCTGAGCGCGCGCGAGATCCAGATGAAGTGGTAGAAGTCGCGCAGAGAGCAGTTCATGCTGGCGAGGGCGTCTTTGCTGTAGTAGTCTTTTACGTCGCCGGGGTGGTTGTTGAAGGCGGTTTTGCAGGCGGCGATGATGCCTGCTGTACGGTCTAGCGCTGTGGTGGAGGGAGTGAGGGTGAGGAGGTAGAGGAGGTGAGAGGGTGGGAGGAGGATAGGGACGTGGTAGGGGGTTGAGCATGTGGAGAGGACTTCGTAGAAGGTGAGGATTTTGGAGAGTAGGGTGGCATCTGTGGGGGGTGTTGAGAGGAGGAGGGAGAGGGATAGTTGGGAGACGTGTTCACTGAGGTCGGCGAAAATTCGCTGGTTGGGGTCGTCGAGGGCGAAGCCTGGGGGTGGGGGACGGGGGGGTGTTTGGACTGCCCAGTGACGCAGGAGGGACGTGTACAGACCGAGAAGGCGCTCGTATGCTTCGGGACTGGAATTCGCGATGATTGCTCGCTCTGCCAGCCGAAGAAACGCTGTATAGGTATCATGGAAGGGTTGCAGCGGTATGTAGGAGAGAAGACCGAGGATGGAGTCAACGTCCTGCACGCCGTCCCAAACGAGCAGGTACTCTCTAAGAAAAGCTTGAACGAGTTGCGGGAGAACCTAATTATAGTCAGCGGCCAGAGCCTGGGTGATAATCGGAGTTGCGCGCCTTAGTATACTGTGCATGCTTCAGAAACCCATCAAGGATCTCGGACAGGTATTGGCTGTCACCCGTACCGTCCTTGATAGTGTTGTATTGCTCCTCCAGGCATGTCGATAGCCACAGCTCGATTCGTCGCGAAGTTATTGGCGAGGGTCTCAGATCCACATACTTCTGCAGTAGCGGATCGGTCAGGAACGAGATGAGCTGCCCTGGAGGCTCGATCCTGTCGAGCTTCTCCACAAAGTCCTGCACGTTGTCGATCCCTTCAAGGGTGACCGATGCCTGTCACACCTCGTGAGCGGATACAGATAGCCCAGATGGTTTGCGTCACATACCTCATTTGTGTGGTAGGTGTGCACATCAGGGATGAGCGAGACTTTGGTGCGCTTGGGTCCTTTTCTTAGCACCTTGAAGCCGTTGGGTTGCTCAAGGGTGGAGTCCGATACTGCGGCCGCCCACTCTTGTATCGCCAGAATCCTTGTTCGCCATTCTGGATCTGGGCGCTGAAAGGCCAAGGCTTAGTCTTGCTCGTACAGGGGTAACGGGAAAGCTCTGCGTATCTTGTAGCACGAGGCACGACGCATATCACTCACCGGAGGAAACGAGTGTCGGTTCGTGGAAGTGGTGCCGAGGATGATATCGGGATAGTAATCCTTGTAAATGCGGAGGAGACCTTGGAGCGCAGGTTCGTTTCCGAGACTCCGGGAGTACTCGAGACTGCGATCATGTCAGTGGCCGATACGCGGTTTCAAGTCCGTCGAGAATTTGAGACATACAGTTGCTGTATCCTGAAAGGCTTCACATGCTTTCGGCGGGTAATGAGGGATAGCAAATGACACAGTGATGTCCTGATAAACTTAGTACACGCCGAGAGTGCGTCGGACTTGAGCGGTGCTCACCTAATGCTAATCATATCGAGCATCCCGAACAGCACACCATACAGGCGAGACAATATATTGGGGTCCTCGATGATCTCGTGCACGATTGCAAGCCACTTAACAAGGCCATTTTGGGAGCCAGGCGACGGCTTTCCTTTGCCTTGGCCGAGAGCCCCCACGACGGTGACCACCACATCCGCGGGTACCCGCTGCGCAGGATAGAGGTTCTTGACTAGAGTGGTGACACTGGTCTGGTCCAGTTCGGTCTTTCGTGAGGCAACGTGCACAACAGTCCGGAGCGTGTCGTCGTCCAGTCCGTCCTCGAACGCATGACGACAAATCACATCGATGACGCCAGAGACCTTGACCGCTCTCTGTTTTGCTGGAGTCCTAGACGCTGTTCCCCTGGTGAGCAGCTGTTTGTGTGGTACAGCGGCATGCTAACCTTTTTCCAAAGACTCTAGCGCGTCGTGCAGGCTCGCGGGCGGCTCCCCTGTCGATCGCATTAGCGGTGGCGGCCGAGGCACAGAAAAGTTTATTCATACGGTCGTCCACAATGGGGGGCATCACGTTGGCCGTCGTTCATGCAGCATGCGGTCAGATAGTGGTCAGCGGTGAAGTGTGTGCATGTCGCGTAGCCATCAATGATACTATTTACATCGGAAGTTGCGCTTACCGCTTTGGGACCGCTAAGTCAGCGGCGATCTCTAGATGCGTACCATCGGAACGCGTCGTGCGGCTGCGTCGCCTGTCAAGTCGCAGACGGGACGACTGGTCGAGGGATGGTCCAGTCACCTCACTTCCCGTCTGTCCCAAGGCTGTCAGCACTCAGAAGGGCAAAGGCTGCTGTCACTGCTCCTGTCCATCCTCTGATGCGTTCGTGGATGCACACCGGCACAGGCAACCACACCGCCGCACCACCCACGTTCTGTCTCGCCATCCTTCTGCGATGCATCCACGCACTGTTGCTGCTGCCAGCATCGCCGAATGCAACACTCGCCGCCGCACGCCATCTTCGCCCGTTGCTGGAAGCGTAAGCATGGTGTCCGTCGGTCGGATGCCGCCCGCGGCTCGTCAAGTGCCCAATTGCTGCACTCTATCTTCCTGCAGCAGTCACCCGCATATGCCCTTGGTCACTGGGCGCAGCATCCAACTCTGTCGCCTTTCGCCGAATGCTCGCCGACAGCGCTGCCATACAGCATACGCGCCTGGATTGCCATGTTACACGGCAAGCATCAACCCATAGTCTGCCGGCTCGCGCGCCATTCGGGCTGCCCTCAGTGGCTAGCTCGCGAAGGAACTGGCAACGTTTCTGCACACCGAGCTTGATATGTCCACAACCCCCGCGCGACATACATATTGACGGTGCCACTCATATAGCGAGTGCTCTGCATCACCTCTCGTCCCCGGTTACTGGCTGCTTGCGTCAACGCGACTGGCCGGATTTTCAACCCACAGCCTGCGCAGGCCGTCTCTCGTCCCGTTGCCTGTCCGGCCAAGAGGGTACACTCGGTCAGGAGGATCCTAATTGCCTCCATGACGGCAGCACGTAAGCTTCTCACATTGATCAGACCGTTCCATGTTTCAATTGTTCGAGCCCACACTAGCATGTGAAGCGACATACGCCACGATGTCCGGGATCCGCCTGGTTTGTTGGTCCTCTGCAACCCAACATCCAGCTTCAACCACGACCAGACGGCTAGCCGTCCGCTGGCATCACGACCTCTGTGTAACCACGCCGCACTGAGGCATTATGCCGCGTGTCAGCGGTAGGTTCGGCCCTCCCACCGCACCGCCCTGCAGCCGTGTTCCTCCACTGGCTGAGCGGTGCCTCTTGCTTTTTATCGTCAGGCGGAAACACATGTGCCCAAGATCTCGTGCTACCATTCCTCCTCACTCATGCGGTAGCACCATTAAGATCACCTTCATATTATTGCCATTATATTTGAAGAGGCTCTTTCTTAATTAACACCACTGATCGAAAGATTTGCAGGAATCACCAGCCGGCCACGGTTCAGTTTGCGATCCCCCAGCACTTAATACATCAACTTCGCCCAACAACCTCGTGGATTAAGCCTGATATCTCCGAGTGGCCGACTATCTATCTCCTCTTGTCCATTGTATTCGAAACACTTTACAACGTCTCATCGGCCCACACTACGGTGGCGATACCTGTTTCGGACCCGCGTGGTCGTTTGGGAAGTACTGTTGAGGCAGCAGTACACCTCCACCCCCGTTGCTGGCCGACGACTCATCATCCGAGACTCCGCGGGTCAATGTAGAAGAGTCCCTTTCGAGTATTTCCCGCTGCCGCTCAGGTCAAAAGGTGCCATTTCGAGGAGCGACCCGTGGTTCTCTCACATTCACCCATCTGTCCCGGAAGCGTCTCCTGCATCTGGGCGGTAATGCTACAAGGGAACATTCCCGCTACGTTCCGCATCAGAAATCTTCAGCTTTCAAAGTCAGAATGGGCGAATATAAAGCCAGAACCTCGTTGAAGTCGTCCAAGGCCCACTCTTACCACGCTCGCAAAATGGCACCGCCGGTACCCGGAGCCTCCAACCTCACCGCTCTGCTTCAAAGCGCCCCTACTGCGGGAAACGCAACACTCGTACGATGTCCCTCGCAAATGCTCGCCCGCCTCCGACAGCTTAATGATGCGGAAGTTATCACTTTGTTTACCCCGTTCGTACCTCACCCTCCCGGGACGGCGCTGGCGAAGAACATGGATCCTTTCGAGCCCCTAGGGAGGTCTTTCCCGCGAAAAGTCCGACATGTGCCCTACCGGCTTGACCATGGGATGACCGAGATGCATATCGATTTTCTTCCCCCGAGCGGAGCTATTGTCGTTGTGATATGCTCGACCCAGAACGTCATCGAACACAATCACCATGCTTTCGAGCAGCAACTCAAATTCTGCCGAGACGTCGCGGGGCGGATCTCAGGGAACAAGTCGCTGGTCGACGCGCCCTTCATCCTTCTTCTGGTCACCAACGGCATAGCGAAACAGAATCACGAAATCGACGTACGAGACTTTCCGGCCTTGGTCACCATCGACGACTACTCGACGGCGGCGCTTGCGAATGCAGTTCGGGCCATGTTTGGCCAGTAATGGAGGTCGACCGATGCTGGCTGTACGATCATTCGGGCTCGGCATAATGAACACATTGCACGACGGAATACATAATCTGAACGAGCCCGGAGCTCTAGAACAACGACGGCATGATCGGGACGCTTCTTCCAGTCTATTGGCATTTTTCGGCACTCACAGTTTGCTGTTATTATCTCTTCGCTTGTCAATTTTCACTTCGGCGCACTGTGGGAGGCAGGTATATAGGGGAAGGGGTACTTCGCATTGCTGTATGATATTGCGGTTGCGACGCTATTCATAGGGGGTATATCTTGGGATATCAACACGTTGTGGATTCTTGGGCTGGGTTGCGGTCGTCTCGTACTTCGCCACTTATTCTTATCATACATCGGTATAGCTTTATTCACGTTTGTTCCTGCATTGATAGTGCACATCATATGTTACACCCTGCTCGCGTGCATTATGCCGACCTCGTCAATGCCAAACAGGGAAGAGCGGCATAACGTGGTGATCGGGATGATTCGGGTCTGCTGATCGCTTCGAGACAATCTTCTAGAAGGTGTTGATCTTCTAAAAAGACCGGGTTCTGGGTTCGCGGACACATGCGCGGGTACATATTACACGAAAGCTGAACTGTATCACTTTTCCGTGGCTACGTCCCCAAGCGACACCGTGTGGCGCATCGAAAAGTTGTCAACATTAAGTGGTATCTCTAAGCTCTACGAACATCTATGCTATGAAGGAACGGCCCGCAAAGAGCCCAAAGACGACCGCTGTGGTAACGCTGTCCCATGCAAATATTATAACGGCCCGATATGCTATGCTATGCTGTTCGGCAACGACGCGCGGATATCACAAACGCAGTATGCTCCCAAGCGAAGAGGACAGCAACGCAAGCGCCCCGGCATCCACGGTCTTATGCCCCATGGTAAGAAGCGTCGCAGCACCGTGCCTTCCAGGGATCCACAGTTCCCAGTCTCTACGCCCTACTCCACCTCAAGTCTACACGCGAGTCCCACCGGCCCTTTTACGGCTCCATAAACGCCCTCTCGTTCCCCGCTAGCGCGCCCCCAAAATGCGTCGCCGCCGTCGTGAGATGCGCTTTCGGGTTCCCCGAGGAAGCCGGTAGTGACGAATCGTCGCCCGAGAAGTAGTAGAACATGCGGTTTGCGATGATGAGGATGTGTTCGGGGAGGTAGAGCGAGGCGGCGATTATGAAGAGGGAGAGGAGGAGGAAGAGGATCGAATCTAGTGTACGCGTTAGCAGTGGATTCGAGGGAGGTGTAAGCGGAGCGAAGGGACGGCGGTGCATATGTACGCAAGGAAGGAAGTGCATATGCAAAATGGGAGATAGTTACTTAGAATAAATTTCTCCGTCGGCGTAAGCATGTACAGCGAGAAGGTGACTTCGTACTGGTACCGCTTGCGCTGCAGCCAGCGGACCAGCGAGGATGGGTACAGCATGAGAGCGACGAGGAGCGCGGCGGCGAGCGTGAGGAGGATGCCGGTGGATATCGAGGCCGAGTCTGGCATTGCTTTCGCAGACTCCCTTGCACAAAGTGGCCGGTGACCTGGGGATCGTGGAGTGTGCTGGCGGAGAGGGTTGTCGGCGTTGTAGAGCTGTGCCATCAAGGGGGTGCCCGAAATTCTGCCTGCTCCCGATCGCGTAAGCGGAGCAGCGCGCCGAGATTTGGCGGCATACGATAGAGCAGAGGATGCCATGTAGAGAAGCCCGCATCAAATTTTCTATGCATCATGCTGTTATAACACCTCATATATACCTCCAACGAGCCCCATCTCAACACCAATGCCACTCCCACGCATCCTCGCACTCCCGCCCCTCCTCCGCCCGCCTACCACCACCTCCGCCCTACGCAACCACATCCTCCCCTCCCATGCTTCGCGCCCCTTCCACATAACCCCGCGCCCCCTCGCCAACCTCCCGCCCCGCCGCCCCCTCTTCGAATCCGAATTTACCGAGACCTTCCTCCGCGGCTCGGGCCCCGGCGGCCAAAAAATCAACAAGACGTCGTGCGCCGTGCAGCTCAAGCACCTGCCCACGGGCATCGTCGTAAAGTGCCAGGAGACGCGGAGTCGCGCCCAGAATCGCAAGCTGGCGCGGAGGCTGCTGCAGGATCGGATTGAGGAGATGGAGTTGGGGGAGTCGGCGAGGACGGTGGTTAAGAGGAGGAGGGAGAGTGAGAGGAAGAGGAGTAGGGGGAAGAAGGCGAGGAGGAAGTATCGGAAGTTGGCGGAGGGGGAGAAAGGGGAGGACGAGGAGGGGGTGGAAGAGGGTGGCGGCAGTGACGGAGAGGCGCTTGGGGAGGCTACACGTGGGGATGGGGCGAGCAAAGTTGGGTGAGAAGATAGATAGAACACACAAGGCATATGTAGGATAGCTCATGCTACATGCTATCAGTAGCGGCAGCCTACAGACACGCAGGCGTTCTGCTGGCCACAGTGACGGCGAAGATGGGTCACAGACGGCTTCCACACGCGCGGTCAAGCTCTGCTTGCAGTGGAGGACATGCGAACGCTACGGCAGAGCAGGAGCATAGCAGCTTGTATAGATATGAGTAGTATAGGCCCTTGATAGTGGGCGAGCGCCTTCGTGCTCTAGCAAATGGACAGGCCCGTCTTCCACTCTGCGCAGTGGAACTTCAAGTACATCACGACTGAGACGGAACCCTACTAAAGGTGTATAGAACTAATCGAACTACCGTCTCTTAGGGGTGTAAGAGTGATCAGGAGCTATTATACAAAGTGCTCATATCTTAAGAATTACCTGCCACCGGGTCGCCACCCTCCCTTCCTCTCAGTAGCCAAAAAAAAGTTCTCTTCCTCAACCCATCGCCCACACTTGTGCAGGCAACAGCATCAATGAAAAGGACACGATAGACGGACGACTAGCAAAAATTCCGCCGGTGAGAGCCCCGAAGGACACTCAAGACCTGACCACAACCCCACTGTGCAATGGAGGCGATCAAAACTGAGCTCTAGATTCTTGAGCCTAGAGACTCCCAACAAGGTAAGTATGAAGAATGAAAGGAAGGCGCGACCGACCCTCTTTTTATAGGCGGAAGGAGCGGTCTGTGCGCGCAAACAGGGCGGTTAGTCAGCAGGATTGGGCTCATGTGATGTGGGTGCCTTGGGGTGGTCCGGGCGCAGGAGGGTGAGAGGGTCTGCGGGGAGGGCGAGGGCTTCACCAGCGACTTCACTGCTGGTGGCGGCGAGTACCGCGGGTGACGTACTTGCCGAACCGCGGACGCTCCATGTCACTCTTCTCGTACCGGGGTCTAGTTCAGCCTCACTACGAGGATCTCTCCACTAATGACACGCTCCGGCAGCACCTATGGCGAACAGCCCTATGCTTAGTACGTCGGGTTTCGCTCGTCGCACTAGAGTTGCCCGAAGTCGCTCTTTCCTTCCTATATGTACCGAGGCCCCGATGAACCTCGAGTGCTCACCACGCGGATATTCTCTCCTATCAATTCCTAGTGCTCTTCTGGCAGGTAGTATCTGACGCTCACGACCTTCGTATCGAATGCGACTTGCTGCAACGCGGGAGCTCTCTTCCCTGGTCGAACCCCAAAGACCGAATATGTCAACCTTAAGAACAATGGACGCCAATCTTGGCTCAGCACAGGGTTCTATCCGTGGTACACCACTACGCCGCATTTTCAAGCATGCGATTCTACTCGAACAAAGCCGACTCTCGTCTACATCTGACTTAGCAATGTAGATTTGCATCTAGATTTACGATGAGATTTGGGAATCACCGCTGTCGCCTGCTTTTGACGAATAGCTACACTCTCTGCTACAGCTTGGCTTCCATGCCGAAATGGAGAAGAGTGCTACCAATGGAACATTAGGACCGAATTCTGGGTGCGACTTCTTCAAGTCACCTTTGGAACCTTGTTCAAGCGTGTCGCCTCGTGGTAATACCTAAGGTACGAACTGGAAAATTATCATGACAGCGCTTAACTCATGCTTCTTTCCATAATCCTATTTCGCAGTCCATATTTCATTGCCGCCCCTCATGTCTCCTCTCTTTCTTGCGCACATATTCAATCGCCTCCACCCTCCTCCGTTCTCCGTTGTTACCAGACGTTCCCAGTCGCGCGGCGGTGCGTGATTGTCCTGCAACATCATGGATCCCGGACGTTCGAGATCAGTTCCCGAGAAGGTTGGGCAACATGATGGGCTTGATACTGTCTTGAACGAATTGCAGAGAGACGAAGAGAAGAGGGATCCTGCCCAAAAAGACCACCAAGAGGATGACCACATATCAGTAGCCGACACCAAGATAGAGCAACCATCTCCCAGTTTCTCCTTCTTCGGGAAGTTGCCCGCAGAACTACGAGTTGGAATATGGCACTACGCACTCAACTCCGCGATATCGCCACGTCCCCCAATCATCCGCCAAATCTCACACCATCCATACACGGCCAAAGAGAAACCCCCACCCCTCCTCCACGTTAACCGCGAGGCCCGCTACGAAGCATCCAAATACTACACCCAACATACAATCACCTTCCATTCTCCCCACTACAGCGACACAATCGACCCCGCCATGATCCTCTTCTTCAGCCCCAGAGTAGAAACGCTCTTCCTCCACACGACACCCAAACCCCAGGCCAGAGAGATATCGGAGGAATGCGACTGTCCAAAGGAGAGACACTGCTGTGACCCAACGAATCCAGTCCATTCCCGCGCTTTTGACGATTTCCCTTTTTACGTAGTCTGCGCCTGCCCACGCGCCAACCTCCCCAACCGGCAATCCCATCTCCTGCGCCACTTCCGCTATGCCGACACCTCGGCAATCAAACGTGTGGCGCTGTACTTCGACCACCACGATGAGGAATACGGAGAGGTAGTCCCCTACGAGGTCCGGGCGGCGTTCCCAGCCGCGACAAGCGTCACGCTGGCCGTTCCGCTGAAGCCGCCGCCTGTCCGCAACGACTTGTCTTTTCAGTGTTATTTCCCTGCTACACTCTGGGACATATGGGACCGTTATCGAAATGCGACTGGCCGTTGGAGGCTTCATTATACTCGAGGAACGTATTACGATGCTGCGTGGCGGGGCGTCGAGCTGAGAGTGTGGGTTAGTGACGAGGCGTGGAAGAGGTGGTGGGAGTTAGTGGATGGGGAAGATGGTCTGTCACATTTCTGCAGGGATTATAAGAGAGGGTCGAGTAGGATCGGGTATGAGTTGGATGTTCTGTTGAATGGGGGACTAGATACGCCTGGGGAGGATTGATACGGCTTGTGCGAGTGGGATCTGGGCTGCGGGGTCGAACTGGGGTGCAGAAGCTGGGAGAATGCGAACATGATTCTCTTTCGCAAGTGCACACAGTTTTGTTCATCACCAGGGTCATTAGTCTGCATTTGAGTCGCTTCGCACTCTTAGAGTTTAATTTAGCCCTACAAGAAATCCGGCAATGTGAACAGTACAACAATCACTCCACGTCAGCTTTGACACAACAAATATATTATGTAACTATGTGCGATCCTACCCTTCTTCATCAAACCAGTGTGTCGCCCCTGTATCCCCATAGCCATCAGCAACGCTTTCCGATCTTTCGCCCTTAACTACCGGAAAGCCTTCTGCTAAGCCGATCACCCAATCATCCCACCACACCCCTCGCTCGCAGGCCCGTGCGCCCACCTCCAACAGATATATAAACCCCTCCAGGCTGCACCTCTCTGTCCTACTTTTCCACACACACACCAGTCCCTCATATTCTTCGGGACTCTAAAATCAGCTGTACCACCTCACGAGTGTTTGGCGTTCTAAAAGGTCCGTGACAAAGGTCGATTGTGTTTGCGGTGTGTGCTTCTAAACCCGTGGAGATGAAGGTAACGGAGCAGATCCGCTTTGATGTGGCTCTTGGTTGAAAGCTGGCCTTGGTGACCTCATGGAGGGTCTCCCGAAGTGGTCTGGTGACTGGTTGATGTCCGCCTTTGAAAGATGAATGATTGCTTGTGTGGTGATGGATACCATCACCACCCTACCACCACACTCCTCCCGCTCAAGCCCGTGCGTTCTGGATCGATGTATATATAGAGGTCTTGTTTCTCCCACTCCCCAGATTTCTTTTCACACACAGCGGTATCTGTTCCTTTGTGGACCCTAAAGCTGTTACATTACAAACGCATGAGTGTTGAGTGTTCAAAAACTTGATACACCCGATTCTATGGCGTCCCGGCTGTGTTTTTGTCTAAAATTCAATAGGGCAGTTTTCATGAGGAGATGGAAGGCTCGGTTCGCTGCTTACCGAAAATGCATCAGAATGGTTCATGTTGGTCGGGGCAAATGGAATTTTGAAGGGATCGCGTGCAGCACGCATAGGAGATGGTGATGGTGATAAATATCACCACAAGCATCAAGGTTCGGGTCCGCGTTGTGGATGCTGTAGACCGTGCGTTCTGTGGATGTGGATCTATAAACCCGCCTTCGGTCTTGCTTCTATCCTCTTTCTTTACAAGCTTCGGCATGACTCCACTGTGAGCTCTAAAAGGATTTACCTCTCAGCCATGGGTTCCTGCCGGGTCTAAAAATGAATAATCCAGAGAGTAAATGGTGTGCTTTCTTTCTTAAAAACCCCTTACCGTACTATGGCAAAAGATCCGGAATGAGACGAACTAAAATCGATACGCAGATTAACCATGCTTTTTGGAGGAACTTGGTGGATTGATATTGAGCGACTTTAGGTAGATGGTGATGAACCTCATCGTCATCGCTTTCTCAAGCTTTGAACAATGCTCACGGGAAGAGTATATAAGCCCTCCTCTCTCCCCGCAACTGCTGCCTTTTTCCTTCATAGAGATATGCATCGGCTCCCTCAGTTCCCTCAGTTTCCTAACATAACCATCACCAAATTCCGTGGAAATTGTTCAAGTAAGAGCAGGACTGACCAACCCCTAAATCCAACTCATATAGCACTTTCTTCTTTTCTCCCCAGTAACTGCGTGGAGGTGAGTATCGAGAGTAATGTCGTCTCCCATCAAACCGATATCTGTACTGACGTTAACTCTAGTACACCGTCTAATGATCTTTCATACTTACGACGAAAACCGAATGGGCAGGAGAGGCTTGATTGAGCGCTGTTTGTATGGCACATTCCACACACTTGTCGTCGATTACGACAAGATACCGAGGATCGTGAATATCAGAAATTGCCAAAGCCGCGTACAATGAGTGTTCATGAGGTACTCTGTAAAGAGACACCTGCTTGCCGCCAATTGTCTGAACTTCGAAGTCGACATTTCCTCTGACGGCTCGATTTCCGCGATTGTAACCAGGCGGGTGGCGGCAATGCACCAAGCCATACTTTCCTAGTGCGCCGTTCGTTACGAAATTGGGCAGGACATTGAGAACAAGTCCCCTGCAGTTCGGCATCAAATAAGAAACGCTCAAGTATTTAATCGAATCTTGGACTTCCATAACCATTGAAGGATCTCGGAATCCGAATTCGAGGTCTTTGCGATCAATCCCTTCATGATTCAGATCATCTTGGAATTCATCTGCTTGGTCTTGGTATCTGTCGTCAATTCGATCGAAGGTGACGCCTTGATATTGAATCCTTCCAGGAAGAATGCGAATTCGTGCAAGAGAGCACCCAGAATCATCGTGCATAGAGAGGCCCTCCAAAATCGTTCTGTATGCGCAGATTCCACCCCTAGACCATGCGGTGCAAGAGCTGGAATCGAGTTCTGTGAGGTAGCTGAAGAGGCCCATGGCTCCATCCATCATCAGTCGGATTCTATGATCCACGGTGTAAAAACGCTCGTCTTCTTTCTCTGGTTCAATAACCCAGACAATCGGTCCCAACTTTTGCTCCATCCGCTCGCGGGTGGTATCATCTTTCGGTCTGGTCGCAAGTTGTCTTTGATATAGGCGATCAAAGCCGAACCTTTTTGGTTCCAGACCATGCTCAATGGTGACGTTCGATAGAATTAAGGCGGCTTTCAATATCGTCTCCACCAACGCTACTACGCAGTACTGCTCCGGCGCTTGTTCACTTGCGGAAGGGCTGCAGTGAACACAAGAACATTGACGTGCGAGCGATGCAGTATCTGATTGGTAGTCATTTCGGGCGTTCCTGTAACTCAATCCAGTAGCTTCTTGCATTGACGTCTCGAAAGCCTTCAGTTCGGGAAACCAGTACATCAGGTTCTGCACGTAGCCGAGTCCACTTCCTGAATCTGTGTAGTAAATCCAGTTCCTCCTGGTCTCAAGATCGATTTCTGATTCTGCTCTTGCAACGGCTTGGAAGATTCTTGCTGCGCAACCTAAAATGTTGCCGAAGCGGAAGTTCGTCGCCTTAAGTATCTGAAAAGTGCTCCCGAAGGCGACCGATAAACAACAGCTCCATGGTAAACGCCCGCTGAGCTGTGCTTCGGCGGTCTGATCGTTTGCAAAGAGAATATCGGCGATGTCCTTGAGATGAACGACTTTTTTCGACGCTTCCAAATCTTGGTGCTGGGCCCCTGAGGACGAAACACTATTGCGGCTCTTGTAAATGAAATGTGCCTGAATCGCTGGCCCTGGTATAGAATTGAAATAAAGCCTGTTTCTGTTTTCGTCATCGATAACAATGCTCATATCGAAGAGATATTCAGCGATAGCAGCGAGGCATCCCGCGTCTCCACCTCCAGTTATGGTGATGGAGTCTATCTCTCTCCGAGACACCTTTCCAAGACTGATCAATGCTTTGGCGATGTCTTTAGGCGCGGAGCGGCTCCTCCATTTTTCGTTGAAATGACTAGAGTCCTCAGCCGCAAACAAAGAGGTCTCTGCGGGATGCAGCGCCATCAACGTCTCCGCTCTTTTCCCAAAAGATGAAGTTGAGAACGTTCCGGCGCATGCATTGACAATCTTGGCCCAGCTCTGCAATGACGGCGTGGCTTCGCGAGGTGGGTTATACTGGAGCAGGATTTCGTGAAGAATCTTCGTGACGACATCTTCGTGGTATACTTCAGAGAGTGCTGCGGTTACTGCTAAGAAAGCAAGACCCTCGACCTGGCTTGCAAGCAGTTGTGGAAGGCTCGTAATTCCAAAGCCAAACCAGAGAAGTTTGTTGAAGCTAGCAACAGATCTCAATCTGTTTACAGCGTTTCTCGCATTCTCCTGCCCTCGAGGGCCGAGAGGGAGCTGTTGGGCCATCTGCGCTCCTAGCACGACGGTGAAAGGATCAACGCCATAGTTGACCACTCGCCCTAGAAAAGCCATCATGCCGCCACCTAATCGAACCCAGTCAAGTGTCCCATTCTGAGCGAAATCCACCTGGGGCGTTAGAGCACCGGAGCTCATGGTGTGAGGAGATTAAGTTGTTTGGTAGGAGCGACAACTCGAGGCGAGAATACTTTATGTGAACGTCAATAGAATGGTGTAAAGAGAAGGTGTGCGAAGGGAAGAGATTCGCTATTGTCACGGCTGTGCCGCAATCGTCCGCACGGACATTTGATAGCTTTACCCCGCAACAGTGAAGGCATGGAAGCGAGCAGGGCTGTGCCACAATCCTCCGCATCTACAAACAATCAATAGCCTTACCTCGCACCAGTGAAGGCCTGGGGAATTATAAGGCTTGGAAGGGAGCAGGGCTTTGCCACAATCCTCCGCATCTACAAACAATTCATAGCCTTACCCCGCACCAATAAAAAGTCGTGCAGCTTCGGTTGTAAGATATTATATCACTTCACTGTAAAGGTGCTGGAGTTTGCGTTCTGAAATAATTTCCGGTGAAATCATGATGTGAGCTGGGCTGGTGTAGGACCTAAAAATGGAGTTCTTTAAATACAATGGAGAAAGGCCTGTTCTCAAGTCTCACTTTAACCGACGATCAAGTTGCCAGTGTTGATCTTGCAGGGGCGAAGATTTGAACATTATCGTACTATTTCTTAGTCCTACAAACAGCCCTTAAGAGTATATGGGAACCTTGTAGCGCTTCTTGGCTCTCTTAACAAAACGCTACCAATCTATCGAGACCTAAGTTCTTAAAATGTTATCTAAGGGTACTAGTTGACTTGTGCTGCTTCAAAAAACCGAGACTGGACCATGGCGTGCTCGAATTTTTTTTTGGGAGACCTACTGGGCTTAAATACATGCACGGTAGCTTCGACAACAAATAAATCATCTTTCAAACCAATGGTGAGGTGGGTTTTGCTGTGTTATTTAAGAATATGAGCCGACACATTTATGGAAAGGTGGCAGCTGGGGACTCAGAAAGTCAACAATTCAGGGATGCATGAGACAGATCAAGGGCAGTGAAGCGGCGCGAGAGTATGGTGCTTACCACCACTCCTATTTTCTCCTTGTTTCGCAGGCGTGGGAATACTCCTGAACCCAAGGCTAAGTATATAAACATCCCCTTATCCCCTTCTTCCCTCAGCTCCTGCTCCCTTACCTCATGCAGAAGTACTAGATCATAGCTATCTCTTGAAGACAGCATTTCTGAACGATCAGTCCTGCGGCGCTCTCCAAAACGAAGCGGCTACCGCCATGACGCCGCATCGTAACATCTAAAACTGTACGCGCGACTTTTCATGGGGAGAGAATTGGGCTTTGGAATAAAGCCGGACGAGAGGGGAGGACCGGGTGCTCCACGTTGGTGGTAAGGGGGGGGGTTTCGTTGTATAGAATACAGTGAGTGTGATAGTGATGAAAATCATCACTAAACAACACTGTCCTCAATCTCCACTTGATCAGAATATTCTCCCTAACGTTTTTACAGTCTAGGTATATAAGCCCCTTTCGCTTCTCAAATTCCCTTTCTCTTCTCCACACGCAAATTCTGGGATATGAAGAGGCTTAAAACCAACAAATTCAGAACCATGATCCCTGCAGCGCAAATAAAAGGCAACTGGGATAATTTCATGGTCCTGCACTGTGGTATCCAAAACGAGATCGATGGAAACCACAGAGAGCTGTGGCTCGGGCGTAAAGGCACAAAGGATTGTGTGAGGAGAACGTAAAGGGCCGCCCTCGAAGGCAGATCTGGATACTTGAGGCATCGGAAGGGAGTGATGAGCATCATCACACCCTCTGACCTCCTTTATCTGTGACCTTTTACGAGGAGAATGAGTATATAAAATCTCACCTTCGTCTATGATCATTCTTCTCTCCACACGGTGAAAGTGAAAAAACCTGTATCTAAAACAATTAAGCACAATTCTGATGCTGCTTCTGGGTGAAAATTCATACTGTTGGAAACGAAATGTGGATTGATGTGCCGCTTTAAACTTCCGAAGGCCGATTCTATGGAGAAGAATCCGGGCTTGAGATGTTCGGAGCTGACTATTGCGAAGTCTGCGTTTTCTCCGCGAGGTGGATAAATATGTAAAACGCGGGCGGAGCAAGCGGCGATGAATGGCAACATTGCTTCTTCTCCTATTTGTTAGTCCACATAATTCTCCCTCTCGGGGGCGAGTATATAAATCACTCCTTTTCCCACTACCTTTCCTCTTTCTCACACCACAATTGAGAACTCACTTGTTTGGAAACGACAAAACAAGGAGGATATGTTGCTGTGGGAGAACTAAAACACAAAAGTTCAACATCATATGTGGGGTAGAAACAGAAACAGCATTGAGATTTCTAGCATGTCTTCATGGTGATTAGAGATTATTGGAACGTGGGTTGATACGAATACCGAGTACATAATAGATGGTAGTTCTGAGGTGCTATATAGCGTATGTGCTGCGGAGGGGACAGTGGTAATAATTCTCACCATCTTCCTCTTCCGGCTATACCGTCACGATTTGTGAAGTACCTTAACGTGCATCCACGCGTAACGGAACAGCCGCTGTAACGGAAAAAATCGTCGGTACTTTAACTTCGCAGCAACAGCGAGCTTGCGCACGCCGTGATTTTCGTAATACTATCCCGTAATAATATACTTAAACGGCTTCTACACCCCCGTAACTGTGCTAATGCGAAAAATACACTTACGTAGGCGCTTGCCCGCCTAATTCGCGATAAGCTAGTGTTTAAAGCGAAAACAATCCTTATCCCTACAGGGCTGCCGCTGTACTTATACTACTATTGTAACTTATAAAGCACTTTTATATAGGCTTACAAGTGCAGTAATAAGGGTAAGGAATTATAATTAGCCGTAAGGCTGCGAGGGGCGGTTAATTAATATAGGGTTGCTACCCCTGTTAGTATCTCTAATTAGAATAGTTACTAATTTTAGCTAGCGTAAGATAGTAACATAATCGTAACGTAATATTGTGGCTGTTACCGTGTTTCTCTACTAAACGCATAGATCCCACTTAACGCATAGACCCTACTTAACGCATAGTTAATACTAGAACGCTTATAATTTTTACACCTTATAACTCTACTAATATAGACCTAATTAACGCAGCTGTTAAAGCTTTTATAAGTGTCGGAACGTTAGTGCATTAGTCGCGTTTAATCGCTAATAAGATAAGATCTGTAACGCCTCTCTGCATCGGAGACCCGCCGGGCATGCCTTGGTTATACCTCGGCACGTAACCGTCCCTATATAGCTTTGCTCCTACGTATTCTTACTCCTTAAGGATTTGTGTGTTTATTAAATCTATATATTACTTTACTACTCGTCCCCCTATTACTATATACCCTTATAATTTAAATCCTTCTAACTCTCTTTAGACGTAATAGCTAAGGTAGGTAGGAAATAAAGCTTTCTATCCTATTACTAATAAAACTATTAATAATAATTCCTCTAAACTAGCGTTCTTAAAATAAGTAAAATAACTAAGATAAAAGCTAGCGCGTAAAAGGGCTGCGTAGGTTTTAGCTAGGCCCTAGAGATATCCTATATAGTCTCTAAGACCTAGCTTACTATAGAGTAAATATAACACTAGCTACTTAACTAGTAGCTAGGCTTTATAAAGAAATTAAATAAGAAAGATAAACTTTATAACTTAGAAAATAACTTAGACCTTAAGAAAGACTAAGGCCTTCTTAAACCTACTAACTACTTAGTATATCTACGTAAAGACGTTAGTATATAGGCGTTCTATACTATTAGTAGTATAGATCTATCTTTATCTACTAGTAGAAATAAACTAGTAACTTATAGAGACTATAATAACTATAGGTAATACTCTAATATAGGTAAGGCGTTAACCCTTACGTTTTAAGGTAGTAAAATAAAAATAACGTGTTATAGATTTAACTAACCTATAGTAGTCTATTAAATAGATCTAATTATAGAGAAGTAGCGCACTCTAAGTATTATAAGGACGCAACGAGTAGGTGTTATGGTGCTTGCCCCTAGCTAGCTACTGTGCTATATTCGCTTGCGCACAGACTAGGGCACCGTATATATAGCTAGATCCTCGCTTCTCTCCTTTTCTCTTCTTATCTAGATGTCTTAAGCTATTATAGCAGCTGTACGTAGCTATTAATTACCTTAGATTTAATGCTTACCTATCTAGCGTTTAATAGTAATACACGTCGCCGTAATATTATATCTAGATCCTTAATTAGGCGCTAGGGTCTAATTTAAGTATATTCCTAGACGCCTATAATAATACTACTAATATAATGCCTATAATAATACTACTAATATAACGCCTGTAATAATACTATACTAATATAACGCCTATAATAATACTACTAATATAATGCCTATAATAATACTGCTAATATAACGCCTATAATAATATTACGCTAATACAACGCTAGTAATAAGATAAAGCCTAATAAGCTAGGAACTAGACACTGTTAAGGCTTAAACTATTCTTAAAGCCTTTAGAGGTTTCTAGGATAACATCCTTAAGAGCCCTAATATTAAACTAACGCTAGCATTATACTACTACTAAGAGATTAAGTAGTAGCTCTCTCTAACTAATCTAATAATAACTAATCGCGCTAATACGCCTGCGACTCTAACTAACGCTAGTACTATACTACTACTAAGAGATTAAGTAGTAGCTCTCTCTAAATAAATCTAATAATAACTAATTACGCTAATATGCCTATAATAATATCTAATAATATAGCCTAGATTCTATAAATTCCTATAAAATCCTAGGAAATTTTTTAGGGAGACCTAGAGTAAAGGGGTAGGCTAGAGAACTACTATAAGGAGCGTCCTAGAGCGCTATAAGATAGACTAAGAGGTAAGATAAGTAGATATACGCGTCTCTAGTCTAAATAAAGGCTAGAGCGTAGATAAATAATAGGAGCCTAGCTTTACTAGAAGTTAATAAGTAGTAGTAAGAAGGCTTCTATAAATAGCGCTTATAGAGTATAAGCCTAAGTAAAGGCTAGAGCTAGAGCGATAAGGATTTTCCTACCTACCTACCTCTATTTCTTACGCCTAAGGGGCATCTGCATTCGCAGGAGCTTAATAATAAAAGGGGGGTACTATTACGGTGCTTGCCCCTAGCTAGCTACTATGCTATATTCGCTTGCGCACAGACTAGGGCACCGTATATATAGCTAGATCCTCGCTTCTCTTCTTTTCTCTCCTTATCTAGATGTCTTAAGCTATTATAGCAGCTGTACGTAGCTATTAATTACCTTAAATCTAATGCTTGCCTATCTAGCGTTTAATAGTAATGCACGTCGCTATAACAGTAGGCCTTTAGTTCTTATAGTAAAGACTAATTAATTACTGCGTGCGATATCTAGGTAATATAAGACGTTATATACAGAATAGAAATAGCGAAATAGGTATAAAGCAGAAATACTTAGGGGGGTAGTCTATACTTCTAGTACGTAAACTAACTGCTAGTTAAGGTAAAGTTTAGAGAATAGTTCTAGGCGTACTAATAATAGTATAAATAGAACTTAGTAGTGTTAGAGGATCTAGGAAGAATACTATAATAGTACCCTCCTTCTATTCTTTTTTTAAATTAGGCGTTAGGTTGCTAGGCTACTAGGTACTAGTTTATTTAGGTATTAGATAAAGAATTACTTAACTACTTTAGTCTCTTCTAGAAACTTAGCTAGCTTCTATAATAATTTATTATAGCTAGTCTATTAGGTTAGGTATTCTTAGGTTTATTTTCTCTTATTATTACAGATTCTCTTAACGCTCTTAATAATAAACTCTAGTTTATTATTAATTATAATAGGTTTAGAGGGTAGGTTCTACTAGCTAGGTAGGTAATTAGATTTAGGCGCAGCTAGTTAGATTAGAGAGATATAAAATACTAGATATATCTTTATACTACTAGGTAGGTTTAGTTAGTAAGCGTAGAATAAGACTACTTTAGCTACTAGAAATAAGCTAAGGTTCTTCTAGTCT